>VZRS01005481.1:9473-42180 GCA_013398055.1 Ifrita kowaldi | reverse complement strand
TTTTTTTCTTTTTTTTTTCCGCACTCACCCTTAAAGCTTTTTCTGAGCACCCTGAGGTTGCAATTATAGTTCGAGCAATGTTACATAGTTGTTATAAAACACACATCATAGTCTCTCGAGTTATTCTCATTCTATTTCCACTGTTGTCCAGTCATAGAAACAGAATAGTTTGGGTTGGAAGGGGCCTTAAAGATCATCTAGTTCCAACCGCCTGTCATGTGCAGGGACACCTTCCACTAGACCAGGTTGTTAAAAGCCCCATCCAGCCTGGCCTTGGACACTGCCAAGGGTGGACATCCGGAACTTGCCTTTGCAACCGGTTCCGGTGCCTCACCACCCACACAGGAAAGAATTTCTCTCTAACGTGTTCTAAACCTACCCTCTGCCTGATGGAAGCCATTCCCCCTTGCCTTACCATTCCATGCCCTTGAAAAAAGTGCCTCTCCAGCTCTCTTGCAGGCCCCCTGTAGGTACTGGCAGGTGCTGTAAGATCTCAGTACCACGGTACCCACAGGCACTACTAAGCCGCCCCACTACTCATAGACCGGATCTTTATTGTTAGTGAAAAATACACCACTTTCAAGATGAAGGTTTTCAACACATAATGCATTCAATATATCATGGGACAAAGGTAAATCTTAATTACAATCTCGTCCATATTAGCAAATATTCAGCTTTCGTATGTGTACAGATTTATAAGGTCTGAAGTAATTCTCTTGCAGACATCAACAGATTTTGATTGGTCTTCTTTATCTGGAAAAGTATATAATGTGGGGTATTGCTTTAAAAAGAATTGGCTTTCACTTAATGTCTGCAACGTTTGATGCTGCTGAGAGCCATAAATAAAGATTGATTGTTTTTAAGACATTGGTTGTATTCCAACAATAATATAAAATATTTTGAGCAAATAGTATATGCCTAAATACTATTTATTTGAAATAGACAAATGAGATACTTGCAGGGAAGTGATTTGCTACTCTGAGGGAGCAAAGGTAATTTGTTGGGTTTTGGGATAGGTTTTGATTGGTTGGGGGCTTTAATTTCTGTCATAAAGTGGCATTATAATTCCCTTCTGACTTCTTGAATTAAAAACCCATTTGGTTAGATTAATACCCATACGGTACTTGCCATGGAAAACCAGATTTGCAATTTTCAAGACAAATACTGATCTGCTTCAAAGTTGGAAAAACCTGTTGTGTGAGTCTCTGTATATAAACATGCATAAAGATGAGAAAATTAAATAAAAACACAAATAAAAACACAATCAGGTCACAAGTTCTTGTAGTAATATCTAGGTCTGGAAAGCTGCATCAGTGTAGCAAAAATGGACACCTTAGCTTTGGTGGTCCTTTTCTTTAAATTTAATAAGAGCACAACTTAGTGTTATGGTGAATACAAGGGAGAAGGCTATATATTAAAAATGCATCACCATAAATTAATTGCTTTGAGGGGTGCAATTGTTTTAGCCATCTTCCACATCCACATAGATTTCATCTCATTTGGTCTCTCATGTGTTCATTTTCATCCTTTTCCTACCCTTTTCCTTTATTTCTTTCTCTTTGAAATATAATCATACATTAGTTACGCACCCATCTGCTATCTTATTCCCCTCTGCACTTTTCATCTCTAACCTCCCTGAAATTTGAAATGAGCACTAGGGACTTCTTTTGATTAGTTCCATGGCATCCCCTCATTCTGGCCCTTCAGTGAAACTGCTGTGTCAAGGTTTCTTCCCTAGGAGAAGCTCAAATTTGAGATTCACATCTCAGCTTTGTTAGCCAAGCTACAAGCTACAATGGACTCCTTGAAGTCTGCTCTCTTTACGAGCATGATTGCCATCTTCTAGTTCTCCTGTCTCTTGGACTTGATCATTTAGCATATTGAATCAAAGCCTCTGTTTCTTTGTAGGAAATTGTGTCCATAAATACATATTTATCTCATGACTCATTGCCATACTTCTACTACAGCCATTAATTCTGATCCAAATCAAAATCTCTTTTTATCATCTGCAGACAGCTAACAGACAAGATGGTTTTACTTTCCTCAAGATAAAATGCCATTACTCATTTTGAGGACAATTACCGCCCTCTCTCAATCACTGCCATAGGTCCTGCTTCCATCAAGTCAGCTCAGTGCTAGACTTTGCTTATTATTTGTAAAATTTTCACACAAGTTGTGTGGAAGGCTTTTTCCTCAAGCTGACCTTCATGGAGCTGTCAAGTAAATAAAGAATTAAAAGATAAATCCCACTTGTATTACTGTTGGACATCAGTTAACTCTTAATTTTCCAAACTTAATAAATTTTGCTGGAACACATCACTGGAATACGCAGTCCCAGAACATGCATGGAAAGTCTTCAACTCGTAATCTACTTGAAGCATTAAAACTCAATACATTTGTTTATCTGGCCTTAGGAGCACCCCAATGCTTGGGAATCATCCATTACTCCCAAATGCAGGTATCAGTCCCAGTGAATTGCACCCATGAGTTTCAAATTAATCTCATTTAATGACAATTCTCACACAACAACCAGGCTTGTCCTTTTTGTTTCCCAGGTATGTCTTTCATAGTTCCTTGAAGTCAAGCTTGAAACTTCTCAGGCTTAACATTGATACTTTCCTTTGAGGGACATATGCTCAGTGCAGCTCCCTTCTTCTTCCAGCAGACGTAGGAAAGGAGCCTCTGCTCTAAGTTTCTTTGATGAATGATTAACTGGTCCCACAGAATTCATCTTGGGGCTCTTGTCCTACTGTGCTGCTCTCAGTGTGCCAGTCGCCACTTACCTTGGTGTTAAGAAGGCCAGTATGTTTCAGAGAACTCTCAGTCCCACAGACCAATTTACTCCATGAGATATATATGACCATCTTCTGGCTACTTACTCAATCTTTTAGACATCCATCTTGGGCCTTCTCCCTTGTTCTTTAGCAAATTATCACTGCATAACAATGTGTATATTGTTACTCAAGATAAGGAGCAAAATGACTCTTTGTTATCAGGTTGCGCTATCAAAGATTGAAGTTGGCAGGAATCTCTAGAGATCATCTAGTCCAACCCTCCTACCCAGAGCAGATCCCAAATGATTGCTCAGGGCTTTGTAAAGTTTGAGGTTTGAGAATCTTCAAGAATATACATACCACAACCTCCTCAGTCAAGCTGTTTCATCAGCTGTTTCAAGCTGTTTCAGTGTTTGGTTACTTTCGGAATGCCAAAGGTTTTTCTTATACTTAAATGGAATTTCTTGTATTTCAGTTTGGGTCCATTTTGTCATGTTGTTTCATTGAGTATCACTAAAGAGACCAGCTCTGCCTTCTTTACTCCCTCTCATCATCTACTGTAAGACATTGAAAAGATCCTCTGAGCCTTCTAGAGACAGAACAATCTCACATCTGTCAGCGTATCTTTGTATGACAGATGGTCCAGTCTCCTAATTGCCTTTGATAGCCCTTCACAGGTCTCACTCCAGGATGTCAGTGTCTCCATTTTACCAGGGAATCCAGCACTAGACCCAGCATTCCAGGAGTCTCTCACCAGGGCTGAGAAGTATCATTACCCCTCAGCCTGCCAGCAGTGCTCTTCCTGATGCAGCTCAGGATGGCTTTCTTTTCTGGCTCATCACTGACTTGTTGTGCACTGTTGTTGATACTCAGATGCCTTTGTGCAAAGCTGCTTCCCAGCCTATATTATTGGTGCATTACATTATTGCACTTTACAAACCTGAACGATACACAACAGCAAGTTCCGTAGGCTGACACAGTGCAAGCAGGTTCCTCTCCCTTCTCCATAAGCCCCTTAAGAAAACAATGGGACAGTCTGTAGCTCTATGCTAAAGTCCAACCTTTCACACACTACACAGATGGGAATCCAAGGAGGAGGGTATCTTTAGCCTGGGGGCTCACTCTTCATTGGATTTTAATTAACCATCTGCTCTAATAAGGAATAAAAGGTAGTCACAGCACACCAGCCAGCACTGAGCGTGCAGCCAGTGTTCCTGGCTTTCCCGTGGCTTCTGTTGCTGTCACAGCTGCAAGCATAGCTACTACTGCTGTGCCAAAAGCTGCAGCAGCTGCTATTGTTGTTTTTCACACAGCTATTTCAGCAGAGTTCCAAGATACTTTCCTGTATTCAAAAGTGTCAGCTGCCCACATGTTCAACCACATAAAAACCTGGCCCACACAAGACAAGTGCAGATTCTGTCAAGTCCTTCCATCACAGGCTTAATTTATACAAACAACCCCACAGCAGAGGAACAAAGAAAAACAGTGCCAAAAATATCTTTCCCTTTGATCTTTACTTTTCCTCATAGGAAATGGATATATTCCAAGCCTTGCTTTGACAAATGCAACCCACAATTTTTCTAGGCTACTCCAGTTTGTCACAGACCACAAGCAGGTAGTAAATGGGGTGCTCTCCTGGACTCTGGGTGCACAAGACACCCAGGAGATAACTGCAGACTAGGCTTTTCAAGTTCCTCATATTTTAAGAGGTACCAGTCCTCAGCATGAATTGTATTGTAGACAATAAAGGAAATAGCTGAGGATGTAGCTGTGAAATGCTCTTATTTTCCCCATGCAAGAGGAAAAGATTTTTAACAAGTCCTCCCATCCTACTCTGCAATTAGGAGAGCAGGAGGGAGATCAGGCCCTGGCTACATTCATACAAGTGAACCAAGAAAGCCCCTGGGGTACTGACCTACAGCCAGCCTTTCCATTTTGTCATTAGTTTGCTCTTTTATATAATTATGGACCATACCATTTAAGGTTTCTCAGACTAATACCTAGAGACAGGGTTGGGAACAGCACAGCCACTCCAAGCAGGCAGCATGTAAATATGATTTAAAGGGCAGAAGAGGACTAAAGCACCTGGATTAAAGCTGCACTGTGCCATCTGCTCTCAAGGCCAGAGCTCCTTATGCACCCTGGCCTAATTTATTTGCCAGTAAAAATGTAGCCTCTGGAACTACTTAGGATCTTCTCTACTTACCAATTGTTTCCACCTCAAAGCAGAAACTGAGAGATGAAGATATGACAGCCTTTGTAACCTGTTTCTCAAAGAAAACATTAAAAAAAAAATAACCTGCACAAGTAGAGCATGAAGATAGAGTACTGTTCCACGCTTAGCTGCCTTCTGCCACAAGGTTAGACAAGAATGGGGACAAACAAAGTATACACAGACCAAAATTAAAAGGAAGGAAATGCCAGCCCCCAGCAGCATTTATTTGTATTAAGAGTGTGAAGGCATGGACATGAAGGCAGGATGACAAAATTTCTTTAAGCACTTGCACTGACACATTTTGTATATCCTTAAGCATAGCACTGAGTTCATGTTTGTGAATTTGATTTTTTTTAAATCTGTGTATCAGTACAATTCCAGGACATGAATCAACCCAAAACATACAGGAGCTGTCACATAAGAAAACATTATGGTTCGTGTAACAGACCATCACTTTACAATAGCTTTTTTCTCTCAGTGGGGCATAAAATTTTGAGATTTTTAAATATAAAAGAAGCAGAGCAGATACTAACATGAATGCTCTGCATTTGTCATGCAAGGATAAATTCATGATTGCATCAGCCTCCACAGAGGGTAGTTGGAAGCTATCCAAGAGCAATGACTAAACAGAAACTGATCTGTTGTTTGCTGATTGGCACGTGAGTATTGCCAGAGCTAGGAATGCAAAGGGGAACACAAATGGTTGTAAGCCTATCATTTCTACATATATATCATAATAGCAAAAAACATTTCCTGGAAACAGCAGAAAACTAACAGAACAATTGTTTTAGGGTGAGGGCAGTCACTGTTTACTTCCTGATCTTAATTTGCCACCATAATCCACTTCAGAGATCATTCTATTTCCCATACAGACTGAAAATCCCTAAGTCTCTGAAAAAGAATAGGTGTACATGGTGCTAAGCACTGCAGTATTAAAATACTGAAAGGATTCCTTGGGGGCAACTGATTTGAGTAATTTTAAGCCTTAATCCAACTTCAGGATGGGCACATCTTACAGTTGAGGATTGTTTTGCAATTACTTTATGTCACAAAACAGTGGAAGAGTAGATGGACTTCAGAGGTGTATCAGATACTCTGCTCCCTGTTGCTATTTGAAATATTCACCATAGAACTCTGATTGCAGGGTGTTAACTACAAGCTGTACCCTTGCTCTTCACCACTTAATATAGTCCCTTTAATGAAATGCTGACAGATTTTGGAAAGACTGTATCTGTGAAGGAACTACATTTACTCTAAAAAGCTCTAGATTTTAGTTTCTCAAACAAAAAAAAATAAATCTCACTAACTAGAAAATACACATTTTTTAAGAGAGGTTGTGGAGTCTCCCTTACTGGAGAACTAAAGAACTGCCAGAACAATTCCATGTAATGTGCTCTACGATGACCCTGCTTGAGCAGGGAGGCTGGACCAGATGTGGTCCCTGCCAACCTGACCCATTCTGTGATTTCTGTGACAAGAAGACAGTAGGATAGAGTTGCTGACTTTTTAGAACTGCAAGGGAAAGGGCTAAGGAGAGCCAAAGCAGAAACATGCAAATTGCTCTCATCTTGCTGTGGTTTCCCTGTTGCTTGCTGTTTTCACTCACAATGTCCACCCAGTTCAAACCCACAGCATCAGCCAACCAGCAGTTTTCTCTAGGGAAGCATGAACAAGCACTCATGGTGGACAGGACAGCTGTAGGTTACAGACACACAGTTGGTGGAAAATTCCCACCTTAGCCTTGGCTCCATGTTTGACTTTGTTTTGCTGCATACAGGCAGCATCCCTGAGGCTGCTGTTAAACACAAACACGGTTCAACAACAACTGCTCCCTGCTCTGCTCTGAGATGCCAAAGACCAGTGGTGAGAATCAAAGCTGTATTTTACTGGGGATATGATCACACTACAGTCTCTGGGGTATATGCTACCATAACTTACAGCAACCTCAGTTTGACATCTTAAAGCCATCTTTTGACACATCATGCTTAGGTGGGTTCAGAAATATTATATGTGTAACATAAAAAACCTGTGCTCTCAGTCACTACTCCCAATTTCCAGTAACTTTCAGGGCTACTTTATTATAGACTGTCATCAAGTTCCAAATTCTGTAACATTCTGTAAATATAAGAAGTGACAATGTTTTCTTTCTGTATTGACTTTCAGTACACCTTTTCCCCCCTCACTTATCCATTTCCATGCATTTTCACTTTTAATATTAGGCATTGATAAACCAGCAGTCATGATAAAAAAAAACCAACTTGTTTTTATAGTGGATTGACCATTTGGCATTAATCTATCACAGGACTATCTTCCTGTAAATGCACTGGTATATAAAATGTATCAAGATGTATGTAAGTACTCGAGCTGCAGAAATGCACCAGGAAAGTTAACATTTGTGAAGCCTCTGCCAGACATTCTTAAATGTTTTTTACAAAATTTCTTTTATCCACAAATGCCAAATAGACCTATTCCTACAAGATTTGACGATGTTAAGTTACCTGACATTAAAAATGCTGCATCCTTTTCATTATTTGCCCTGCTAATGTTTTCTTTTTGAGTGAGACTGATAAGCTCAATGAGCTTATCTGATGAGAAAAATCCAGTAAGACAATCATTATAATGCCTGTATGGTCAAATAGCACTGAGATCACTTAAAGATTTAGGTATCACATGCTTTTCTCTTTTTACTAAAACAAGTCTGATTAGGCAATTTTAAGTTTCCAGTTCTGAAAAAGAAACTGCTTGTGCTCTTCCACTGCAAGTCACAATTTGTTGACTTTTCAGAATGGAGTGATTGTTAAATTAAAGAAGAGCCTACAATTTAACAGTTTCAACAGTGCAAAAACATGAGTTTGGATCTGTCACAGGATATCAACTACTTGCAACAGATGAGGAAGTAGTCCTTGCTCTCTCAAATCCTCTCAACTGAGATTTCTTACAAGTCACTTCCAATAGCCAAGAATCAGGAGTCAGATACAGAGGTTGCAAGTACTCACCATTAAACTTTCAATATTCTCTCTTCACTGTTTTGGAGATGGGATATGGCCAGTTGTTAGGGAAGACTGCTGTAAAACTGCTACTCATCATCCTTCCTTGTCATGCTTTCAAATTGAACATCTTTTGGGCAACCCACAATGAAAAATTAAAACCCCTTGAAGGGATCAGTGAGACTAGATACATTGAAAAAAAATTATTTGTCAAGATGTAAGAAAAGCTCCTCTTGAGGAAAAAAATGTTATCAAACCGAGAGGAACTGGGTATTACTGCTGTAGTGCCTATTACTGCCTAGAAGAGCTAGAGAAGCAAGGTGTGCACTTCCTTTCTTACACAGCATCCAAAGCTTCCTGTAGCAGTAATTTAGCTACAAGGATCAATGCAGCTGAAAAGCAGGAAGAGAAAGAGAATCCCTCTTTTCACAGTGACCCTGCAGCTGCATCAGGTCCATGTTACTTGCCTGAGTGCACAAAGCAGTGGAAATAGACTGAAAAAATAGTTGTTTTAATCTGTCTTTCAACATCCTGGTATTGAATAAACACAATCTAAGATCTAAACTGGCCAGTGGAATATGAACAAGTATGCTGTTCCTCCCAACAATCAAACTTTAGTTTACAGTTGTAGAGCACGGCAATCAATTTAAGGCTTTGGCCAAGTTAAGCAAAAAAAGTCTTAAAAAATGAAGACTAGAGAGATCCCCTTGAAATAAGTTTTCATTTTGGAAGTAGAGCAATTTATCATTTTAACCATAGTACAGTAAAAATTTCTCCGAGCCAAACTATTTTCTGTTATCTTGAACAGAATACTACTTTGTCATAATGGTGACATTTTCATAGACTCTCACTTTTCAAGCCATCTCAAGACATGAAACATTCCATTCTCCACAACTCTCTAAATCATCTCCATTTCATTCTGCTCAATAGAGGGGCCAATGACAGCTCCAAAAAAATGCAGGAGCAAAGAGCATACATTGTTATTTGATAGAAAAAGCCTAAATTTATTAGACAGCTACATCATTGATATGTACAGGCTTGTCTACATGCAAAGAAAATCCTGGTGTTGAGCAGAGTCCTCCAAAGAGTAGCAGGAGCAACTGCCCAGCACAATTAAGAGCTAGTTTGGGGACCTTGATTAGTTTGCACAGCAAGTAATGCCAAGGACCTTGGTCATTGTATGCAACTCCTTGACACAACTGTAGTAAAAGTTATCCTCATAGCATGATATACTCCCTGACTTCTCAGGAAAAAAGATCCTAGGATTTGATGGAGACTAAGATTAACAAAGTCAGTGAAATGTAAATAGTTCATAAATTAGCATATTCTAATAAAAGGTTTTAAGTAGGTTAGTATTGTGCCTGAAAGCCTGCTCAATGTTAGTTGCATTCTCTTTAATGAAGCAAAAATGGTATTTCACAGAACAACCCAAGAAGTGTTCTTAGAAGCCCTGAATAAGGTATTGCTATTGCTGAGACTTGCTAACAACTCAAAGGAAAGGTTAACTCAGCACCTCACTCAGCAGCCTAATACCAGCACCCTCAGTTTTTCCAACATTCCTTTTTTTCCCTACTTCTCCTTTTCATTCCACTAAAAGCAGAAAAGTGAGACAGGGCTGGCTCCAAGTCTTATTCTTATGTTCGTATCACTTAACTGCTTTCAGCTTATGGAGATTCCTGACCTGCATTTAAACTCTTTTTTCTGATAGCATCCAACATTTTTGGAGAACTCCATTTGTGATCTAACCACTTTCCATGACTTCATACCTTTCCTGCAAAGCTTTTTTCATCTGGTTTGGAAACTAAAGTAGAAATTTAATTACTAAGTTGTTTAAGAACTGTAGGCGATTTTCAACGTGATAGGATACAAAAATACCTGTCCACAATGTGTGAACACTGAAGAAAAGCATGCAATATAATCAAGGTAATACACTTGGCTGCTTCAAGAGACCATCCCATACAGTTCATCTGGGCATTGGATACCCCCATTTTGGAATCATGTGCAAGATCACTACTAACCAGATGAAGCCATCTCTCCCAATCTCTGCAGCTAGTTACACTCATCTCCGAGTACTACACATTTGGATTTGCGTGTCCTTGTCTGAATCAGTCTATCCCATCTTTTATAGCTTCTGAAGTAAAGTCTATGTGCATTACACAGTGTCCATAAATAACTCCTAGCAGAGAGACACACTGCTGCATTAAAGCGGTTGGACTTTGGCTTGTTGGATTTTATTTCAGCAAGTGATAAAGTTTCATAGGTAGCTCGTGTATTCATAGTAGCAGCATCAAGACCGTGAGCAAGCACTTAAAAGTTGTTTTAGAAAGGTATTGTAGCAAGTTAGACCATCTTATTTTAGTATGAATGTGAGTAATCTTTGTCAAGACATACCCTGAGGAAGCGTGCTCAATGTTGACTTACGCATGCTGTAGCGGGTGTCGTCCTAATTGTGTCTGCCCCACAACAGAGGTACTTTCTAAAGACAGACAGCCTTCTTCTCTTTCCCTTCTCAGAAGAATGAAAAATAGCTTACTTGTTTACAGCCACAGAAGTCAGCAACAAGAAAACAGTTCTTCAGATGTAGAAACCAGGCTATCTAGACCAAATGCAAGATTCAAGACCCTTGAAAAGCAAGCCACATACTAGTAAAACCAACTTACTTGAGTAAGATCCTGCTCAAAAATAGAAAACCAAGCTATTTGTACTTTTCTGTGTATCAAGTGTAAAGAACATTCTCAGTATCTTTGACAAAGATGCTTTTTCCTGGAACTGTTGTATTTTGTCTGCTAACAATGAATAGCCAAAGTCTTATGTTAATCAGTCTAAACAATTCATCTTTTCACCTCTGTCTAGTCTTCAACCAGCTTCCCTGACTTCACAAAGCTACACTTTTGTCCAGTTACATAATGATACCCTGCAAAACACAGGTTTTAAGTTTCATAAATAAAGTCCAACCAAACCACAGCTTAGACAGGAAGGTTTCCAGTGAGTATTTTTTATGTTGTAGCTTAAGTAAGAAAAGTAACTTGAGGATTTATTTTAAAAAAATATTCCACTAATAGCAACCAGAACCTTTTTAGTATTACAAAATTGTAGATTTCTTTATCCCCACCTAAGTTTTCAGTAGTAACAGTTTTAATTCTTTAAGAGACTTAAGAGCTAGTATCAACATGCCTTTGTTAGCTTTGTAATTGTCAGAAGTCACATGCGATGTCCCTACCACAGAATACACTAAAAACTCTTTAGCTGCAAGCAGAAAGATACATTCTACCCAAGTCTAGTTGAAGTTGAGCTGTTTGGGGTTTTATTTGCAGAGATGGAAAAAATTAAATTTAAATCAAAAAACCTGAAACTCCTGTTCTGAGGAGATTCCATTCTTCATCATCAAGACTTGCCAATTTCACTTTTCATATCAATATTCTATCACTTACAAGGCTGGTTGTCAGACACCAGTGTTAGATCAAACTGACCTGGTTTTCAACTACGTCAGAGCTCACTGTTGTTAGATATGTGAAGGTTAACAGTGTTGCTACATGTAGACACATATAATCACGGATTTTAGATTCACACCAAAGCTCTGCACAGCCAAGAAACTTTATCTTCACTAGCATGAACAGACCACCTTTCTCCATCATGCATACAAACACGTCAGAAGAGCACAGCAATGGTAGTCTAAGAAAAAGTATCTACACCACAGTTAAGGCAACAAGGGAGAAAATGCACCAGGATCAGTCTGTATCAAAGCCATCTATTATTTCAGCGAAAATAAAAATCAGATTGAAGACAGCACACTTCTTACACAGACTTATTCATTACTACTACTTTTTTTTGTGTATCAGAACATACCACACCATTCAGTGCATTCATATGCAATACTAAATCTACCTTTCAGAAAAAGGAAGGCCAAGGATATTCTACTTTGTCATAGACATCACCTTTACTGTTTTTCCAAGCATGACAATTTAAGTAAAAAAAGTCAGAGCACAAAACATTTTGAAGTTCAGCTACCACCATTTGTGTTCTTTTGTGATAGTAGTTTACACATTTTTTCTGAAAACCCTCCTCCTGAAACTTAAGTGGGCTTTTTCCAAAATGCTTTACAGGAGAAAGAGCAAGTTAGGAATAAGTCCAATTCTGCCTAGAATCCCCAAAGTTACAGCTACATCTGGCAAGTTTCACATCTTCAATTTCATCACTCCAAATTAGAAGCATTTAGTTAATGCCAATTAACTGTTCACTCAAGCCCTGCAGGGAAAAAAAAATATACTCGTGAATAGTTTATAATGCTGTCTTTGGAAAGAAATGTATTAAAGCAGCTAAAGAGTTTCCCATGCATCTGGTTTACTAGCTACCAGACAGATGAGGGCTAAAGTTGCTTTGACTTCCTGGGGATCTTCTGAGAGGACAAGTATGTACATGCACCAACTGTTTCAGCTGGGAGTCAAACACCTCAAAGTTAAACAGCAGTCTACAGAAGCATTCTCTTCCAGTAAGGGGTTACTCTAAATACTGCTGCTTGCTAGAAATGGATTAAAGAATTGCTGTAGCTATGGATGTACCCAAAACAAAGCTGTTTTCAGGTAGGGGAATAGAATGAGCAATTTAACAGTGCACATGAAAAGCTTGCATCTTTCACTGACTTATTCACTTCACAATCACTGACAAGACTGATGTACATATTTCTGCACCTGCAACTGTAAAAGCAGATAAAATATTTAATATGTAATTTACAATGTATTTTATCAGCTTGGCATACAGATGAACAGAATATATCAAAGTAGTTGAGTTATAGGCTTGTGGAGGCCCTGCAAAAATATTACTTCAGATATCTGCTAATTTAAAAAAAAAAAAATCAATTTGCATTTTAGAAGTGATACAATTCCATCTACCACAAAATACAAAGAGCTGCAAAAACGTATACCATTCCAACAACAATGTATATAAGTTATTAAATAATGATCTGATTTAAAAGAATATAAATGAAGCCTTTAAGTAGGTCTTTTCTACATGCATATTATTCCTCATTAAAGAAAAATATGTAAAAAGGCCATTGGTAATTGCTTTGTTAACCACTGTAGAAAACGCCAATTCTCTGGTCACAGACGCCACTAGTTTAGCACTTAAGGTCTCTGCAGTGTTACATGTGATTATTTTTAAATACTGTTAATTCTATTACTCCATTGGTAAAGAATGTGTGACTTGGAACATGGCAGTCTTCATATTGAGAGGGCAGTGATGCACAGTTTTATAATTATCCAGAAGAACAGCACCCTCCACTGCTCTGTACTTGTGGCTCATCATCAATGATCTGTACACCTCGTCTTGCTATTCCTGACTGACTGGAGCCATTGCCTCTTGCTCTTTCATCCACTTGAGCAGTTTCTATCATTCCTGTAAAGAAAGAAGCGTATTAGATGACATTCCACTGCATTTTTACAGAAGACTCTGCTATCTTAATCTATCTGAATGATATGCACGAAGTTCAGCAAGAGTGGTAGGTTCCCCTATTTGTTATGCAGAACTAAGTACTCAGATATCACATGGCATAGCTGCAAGAACATGTTAAATCTTTTTTCTGAAGCACCCAACATCCAGCAGCTCCTGGTAACTAAGGGAGACCTTAAAGATCCTGAGGTGTCCTGGAGTTAGCAACTTCAAAAGCTAGATTTACCCACCCATACCATTAACACTGTTAAAAAACCCAACCAACCAAGAAACTGCACCTTCCCAAAAAATCCCCCCAAAAAACCCCCAACCAACTACCTCTTCAGAAATGCAGGAGACCTTTTCCTTAAATTCTTTTATCACAGAAACACAACTAACAGGATGATTTGCTTGTGTTGCACTTTCATCCCACATACCATGATCTTTACCATTTGTTTAGATTTCTGTATAAAATTTGCATCATTACAGCTTTGAGTTTATGATTTGTAATTGACATCATTCGAGAAGAGTTTTGAAAGAGGTTGAAACAGATGGTTTGAAGCAAGCAGTGGTGTGACCAGTAACATGATGTTTGATTTGGGTTACTACTTATGTATGTTAAGTGGAACTACTTCGGGTTACTACTTATGTATGGTAGGTGCTCCAACAAATGACCAAGACATTTTTGGAGTACAGCATGGATTTGCAATATTGTAAGCATCCATATGTCAAGCTTCCAGAGCTGTTGCAGTACACATATGGCTGGAAGCAGACTGAAATGAAGTCTGTTTTAATCAGTAATTTACACTAAAGCTTTTCTATATGGCATTAAAAGCATTTCTGAAGCATTTTATGAATAAGCTCCTTACCAACAAACTAGACAATACTTACTTTTGCAAAGGTCAAGAAACAGTTCTTCAATTCCTTTGTTCTGCTTAGCTGACGTATGATAATGTTTTGCTCCAACAGATTCAGCATACCTGTAGAAATGCAGATACGGAACTTCACTGTAGTACAGGACTCATTCTTTCTAAGCCACTTTACATGAAGGAATAAGATAATCACAAGAGGTTTTATTCTGACTTCAGAGTTAATCTATACATGCTTATTTAATACAAAAAAAGGAGTTATGTGTTTAAAACTGCCAGGACTAATGCAACACACTAGATGAAATTAAGAAAATTTCATGTCTAGAAATGGACTTAAACTGCAAACGTTGACTTTAATCCCATACAACTCTCAAGCTACAGTTTGGTCAGCCAGGACACCCTGTGACTCAGATACTAACAGAACACTCAACAACTGGCAGGCGTAAGCCAGCAGTGCCTAGCTGGCTGCTATGTTAACAGCATCACGAGTTTATTACTCCAGCATAATTCTGCAATGACTGGTTCTTTAGTAATAGGTGTGACTTACGTTTCTGCTTCTTGCACTGAAACATGTCTCTCTTTTTCCAAGTCTATTTTGTTACCTGTTGGAAACAAGTTAATCTTTTAAGTCTTTGTACTCCAAAATTACCCAAAAAGAAAGCAGATATGTAACCATGATACTCCATTTTCTCAAGCTGTCCCAGTAAAGACCAGCTCTTACACAGGTCTCAATTTCAAGGACAATATGATTTTATCATCTCCTTTCACACAAGCATTTACAGGCGATGAAGTGCCACTTCTATAGAGAGATCAGGACAGCTAAATGCCTCCATATAAGGCACCCGATTCAGGCTTCTGCTTTTCTTTTGCAAGTTATTAGCACCTTCCCTGTGCTGCAGAGGTACTTTTTGTAGAATGTCCACATATCTAACTTCATGAAAGTGTTTTAATCATTATATCAGATTTAAATCTAAACCCAGCATTTCTGTTGTATTCAATTTGCATTGAAATATCCAAGCTTTAATCCAACCTGCAAGCACTTAAATTATAAAAACAGACAAGCACCTAGTCTATGCCATTGTGAAGCCATGAGTCTGAGTACTTGAAAGAAGGATAATACACATTTTTTTGTTAAACTACAGCCTGCAGGTGCCTGTACCACACACTTCTGATAGTGCATAATTAAACAAATTATTTTTTCAATCACTCTTATTTTCCTCAATGTGATCTATTGAAATGTCTAGCTCCAGTTTAATTTTAAATATCTAATATCAGCTTTACCCCTTCACATGTACAAGCTGTCAAAGCAGCATTTGGAAGATGTTATTAATCAAAAGAGATGCTTCCAATTCAGTCATGTTGAAAAAGACTTACCTACTATACATAAACAGATTTCATTTCCCAACATTTTTCTTAATTCCTTAACCCAGTTTTTCACCTGCAAAAAGAACAGAGATGAGTTTGTTTTCACTTGATATATATTAACTTAGGCAATGTAGAACCATGCCACTTCCTTCATGAACCATCTACTCTAAACTTAAACAAAGATGTTTGGAGCAACATAGATGGAAAAATATTCTTCATATAGCTACACATAGCTCTTGTTCAGCAGGTTTTACTTCATAGGTGAAATTAAGAGCAAATGATTTAGATAAAATGGTTCAATTACTCCAGAAATATAACTCACCACACTCAATACAACAAGTTCACTGCATGGGCCACTTTAGGTCAGACATGAGATTTTTTTTATCAACAGGCACTTACTGACAGATCATTAATGGTACTTAAAAGGTAGAAGCACCTGAATTGAGTTTTTCAGGTTAGATTATAACACATGCTTGTTTCCTGAAAGAACAGATGGGACAAGCATGTTGACTCAGCTCATGGTAAGGTATCCGTTATCAAATCTGTTGTCATGCTTTGGAAGTCGTATGATCACTACAGGAACTGCTATTTTAAGGGAATAATTGTGAAGAAAGGCAAACACTTCAAGAATCTAAAAAATAAGTTAGGCTACATGATACGATAGTACTTCTGCAGTAACTTCTGCAAATCACCCTTCCCTCTTTTTTCTGCACATTTACCCATCTGTTTTTTGGTATCACAGGGTTTTACTAAACAGGGCTAAGCATGAAAAGGCACAAGTTGAAGTAGTATCCACAAGTCATCACCATTCTGCAGGTGGAGGCAAGTGTTTAACTGCTAGCACAAGTGCTTTACTTGCCCTACACCAAACTATTTAAATTAGTTAAGCTGTTGTGGAACTGTACCCTTACACTATTTCTATTGCTGCTAACCCAAGCCTTGCCCATACAACCACAATTTCTTACTTCTCTCTCCACGGAAGTCCAACTGGTTTTGCCAAAAGCTAGTCAGAGATAAACTTGCTTAGAAAAGAGTGTCACCAGTTTTCAGCTGAAACATCCGATAGAGCAGTAGCACAGATTGACACAGGGTGGAAAAAACTCACCTGATCAAACTGATCAACTAATACAGTCATAAAATAACTAGCCATCAAATTACATGTTTTGATGAGGATTTGAAGAACAATTAACTTATTACAGAGAAGGTAATGTCTCCACTATCATGTATTGCAATTTCACAGTTCTCAGATCCTGTAAAAGGTCATGTCACTTAATATCTTTTAGTAATTTGGTTTATATAATAAAGATCAGTATGGCATACCATGACAACAGTACAGGTTTATATTTACAGCCTGTCACAGGTAACTCACACAGCTACATCACAGATTATTCTGAGTTGGAAGGGACCCACAAGGATCATGAAGTTCAACTCCTAAATGAATGGCTCATACAGGGATCAAACCAACAACTTTGACATTATTAGCACCGTGCTCTAACCAACTGAGCTAATTCTTTGGTGTTCTTTGAATAACCTGATAGCAGGGAAGTCAGTCTTCAAAAGAATACTAATAAGGTGTATACTTCCATTACATGATCTACATTTGCAAATATAACAGATATATTGCTGAAAACAGAAGACTTTTGTTTACACATATCACAGATTATCTTTCAACCAGTTTACAGTTTAGACATAAAAGATGTCCAGTACCTTTTGAAAAGAGTCTTCATCTGTTATATCATATACTAGAATAGCGCCATTAGAGTCCCTGTAGTAGATCGGCCCCAATGCATGAAATCTTTCTTGACCGGCTGTATCCTGCATTTAAAACACACTTGTTAGCATTTAAGACAAAGCAAACAATACTCCAAGAACTGCAAATACTTAGGAAATTTAACTTTATTAAGAAGTGCCTAACACTCGAGATATAGTAAGCCCAAGTATTTCTTTTTCAGAAAAATATTCTAATTAGATAAGGAGAAAAAAAATAGGAATGTAAACATACCCATATTGCAAGGTTTACTCTTTTTCCACCAATATTTAGCTTCTTTGTAAGAAAAGATGCCTGGAAAGCAAAACAGATTAGAGTTAAGTTTTACACACCAAACACTAATTTGACTTCAGATTAATTTACTAATAAAGCATCAGAATCAATAGAAGACAAATTTCCAGATTGAAAGACTCTGTAAGCAAGAAGGCTAAGTCAATACTAAGCCAGTTAGTCATTTCACTACAGTTTGCCAGCAGTCTATTCTAAATAAATTTGGGTTAAGCCAAGCTTACTACATCTTTTTGCTGTTGTTTTGAATGATTTGGGAAGGATGAGTTGTGTGCAAAGAATCTGAATTCACTGATAAGCCTAAGCTGAACTCAAAGCATTTCACAAGAGTACGTGAAGTTTGGGTAAGAACCAACCTAACAGCATTTTTAATCTGCAGGAATTAGGCAAATTGTTCACTGTTAGTAAGCTACTAGAACCATAAACAATTGTTTTAATTTATCACTAAACATCTTGGAACATTAGTATTTCACAAGTTTCCTTGTATGTAACTTTTCCCTTTTTTTGCTGAAGTGAGCCCACAGCTCACCCCCATCTATTTTTTGGTTCTGTGGTTTTGTTTGTTTGTTTGAGCTGAAAAGCCTGAGAATGAGCATACAAGCTGCTTTAGAATTCCACTACTTTAACTTCTGGAAATGTTTTACAGAACCAGAGCACACTGCAAGTTTAGTCTAATTTCAGTTAGTCAAGCAGGTCTGGTTTTCTCCAAGCTTGCATGATTCACGTTTTCAAACACCACCTCTGTTATCAAGTCTGTAATTTCACAGCTAAAAAGGGAATATAATTTAATACAAGTTTAATGGACCAGAACAGGGTCTCAAGGTGTTGATACATTAGGAACCTGCTCCCTGAATTCTAAAGACTAGCAGTAACGTGTTAATATCAAACAATTCAGTTGCCAAGGGCTAACTTTTGTCTTCTGCCTTAGATTATAGTCAGTCTTCCTTTCAGTTTCACCTCAATTTGCATTTGGGTTCAAACAAGTACTGATTGGTATTTTATGATACATTCATCACAGATTATTTTAGGCTGGATTGTAGCAGCTCAAGAGGAGCTCTCTGTATGAGCACTGACCAGCCACAGAACCAAGAGTCACATGTGTGGAAAGTGCCATGGGCCAGATGAGCTGCTTGAACCAGCTTGCTGCTTAACTACACAAGCACCAGTACACACACAGAATAGTTCAGTACACCAGCCTAAACTGCTGTCAAAGTGCCTTTCTGGAGTCCTCCCTGTATTACAGCTAAAGTCATCCAACATTCAGTTGCTAGAGCAGTTCCTGCTCTTCAGCTACTTCCCTAACATCGACTCTGGCATCTGATTGACCAAAGATGACATTATTAAAAAAAACTTTTTTTCATCTTTAAGTCGTACCTTCCCCCAAAGCTTTCCACAAAGCCTGATGAACAGAGCAGACAGAGAGGGAGAGAGATAGAGAACAGACCAGAAGAAAAACACTCAGACGCTTTCCAAGAGCAGATAGCAAAGAGCTCATCACTACAACCCTTGTGTTCAACATAACTAAAGCATTAACACTACACTACCCTCTAGCCTACAGTGAGGGGACATAAGTCAAAAGTCTGGAAAAACTTCCAGACAGCATGTTAAATGGATTTGACCCTCTAACCAACCTGTAACAAACAGCTTAACAGAAGCGTAGTAAATCTTCAGCATCAGAAAACTTTTCATTCTTTAAAAACTCTACAGAAAGTAGCTTATGTCTTTCAAACAGCTGTCCCTAAGGATTAACTCATTAGTAGTCTTCATAATTTGTTCTACTGCACCACAATTTAAAAGGCAAAGGTTAGAGGCAAGTTTGGAAGTTTTAATTCACCAACACTCAGGCCACGTGGAGAACCTATTGTTACGCACAATGAATCAAGCTTACCTGACAATATTTTATTGATCTGCTATACCACAGTACTCAATATACTACTAAAAATCTCAAAAGAAAAGCTCTTTTGAGCAATATTTGCTTTTATCATAACACCAACAATCCAAATCTGCTTAGTTGATGTGAATTCCACACAAATGTTTGAGAATCAATTTCTGAGCAGAAAAATCTTTCACAGAGATGGGATTTACATTTAAAAACACAGAGAACTCAGTATCCATAATGTTCTATCACTGTAGCAAATGTTATATCATTTACAGAGCAAAAACTAAAGTAGGATTATCTACACAGGTAAGTTTTGCTTCAGTATAACCTGTCCTTCAGGTACTATGGCTTCTGATATGAATATTGTCTTTTATCACTAAGATATAGATTTCCACCTTTTATAAACCGCAGTACTAGAAGACTCCTACATGTAAGGAAGGCTTTTTAGTATCTCCTGCAAAAACATCCATAAGCACAGGAGACTGTGGCAAAGGTATTTAGCACTGGGCTATCGTACTTGCTCTCTGTATTAAAACTTAATGAATTTGTAACGATTAAGTTTTAGTCTATCTAAAGTCTTAGGCCTGCAATCAAAAAAGGAGAGACAGTGTCCTCTATCAGATACCCTGATTACAAGCTGGTTTGTCTGATAACAAGATTGGAACCTCGTAGTTGAAGCAGTCATGGTTAGTAATGAGCAGAAAGTATTGCGAACATGCTGCAAGAGACCATCAATACTATACTACAGATTTAATGCTTCATTCTTCTTTATTTTGTTCATATACTTGAAGAATACAGTTAAGCAGGCTCTGGTCATGAATTAGTTGGTATGGGTAAGTTTGGTGCATTTACCATCAATAAAACATTTTACATCCACAGTGGCAAACATGCCAAAGACAAATCAGCTAATGTCTTTTAAAACCTTTTAACACACACATACCCCTCCCCAACCATTCTGAGGTTATAGAGGGAGAAAAAAAAACAATCAATCAAGTGAACAGCAGGACTATGCAGTTTTTAGAAATTTGGGAAAACCCAACACATAAGAAAGAGCCTGTTTTGAGATAGTTTTAGAGAAAAAGTCAGTTGCCAAGATTTTAAAGTTTGCCAAGTTTCAAAGTCAAAGCCTTTGACTACCTACAGGGCATTGGGTAATTACACATAGAAAAAGCTTCAACATTTTCTCTTATCTCCCAAAAATTTACTGAATTGAGTACTGCAAGTCTGAGTTGTGACTTGATGTACAATCAGTAACTCTTTTCCGTATCAATTACCATGACAGTTCATTTTTGCTAGGACTTTCAAAAACTCACAAATATACAGAGCCACAGTTAATTCGAAGATAAGTAATTTCAAACAACTCTCTGAAGTAACTTCTAATTTTCATATTTTGTCTCTACTGTCTTATGACTGGTCTGAAGAATACTGAGGCACTTAGAAAAGAATAATGCAATTATAAGAGCTAAAATTCCAATCTTTTGATGTGGCTGTAGGAAATCTTTTCTTTCTTCTAATTCTTTCTTCTATAAGTTCAGTTTCACATGCCTACCAGTCCCTGTTAGGAGGTGATAAAGGGGCTTGAGCAGAACACAAGGAAGACACAGCTGGAAGAGATTCTCCTGAAAGTCACTGAACAAAAGCAGGTGTGTGGCACCTGCGCTTGAGTGCTTCATGTTCAACAGAAGCAGGTCAGGCATACAAACACAGCGTATAGCACTGAACTTCCTTACGTTGTCTTCCACTCAGTCCCAGCTATCTTGATAGCCAAGACAGCTTTTCCAGGTTACGCAAGTCCATCAAAGCAATCAGGAACTCTACGATTACAGCCACATCAGCAGCTCTCTAGGGTTGGATATTCTGCAATCCCCCACACATTTAAGAGAGCAGTATTCAGAAGTTGTATTTATCCTTAGTAATTAAATAATAAAAAGTACCTACCCAATTAAAAAAACCCACTAGTTTGACAGTAGGTTTATTATTGGCATAATTCCAGCACAGTTCACTTGATATCAATTTACAGCTTATAATTATTGTATCAAGATGAGAGCACTGACTTCAATATCTCAAATGAGGGGAACCAATTCTAACTGTCCTGCCAGGTCTGACTACAGGTTATGAATTATATTAATTGTATGCAAAAACCCCTACTTTCCCTGCCTCAGCTTTTTCACAATGTTGTAACTAGATGTTTTCTTGTGTGAATCAGTAGCTACCTTAACTTCAACCTGCAGGTCATCAATATCTTAAGTATATTACTTGATACTAACACAACTACAGCAACATATCCCAGCAGCCTCCAAAGTCAGAGCAGGTTCCAGAGCACTCTAGTTAGCATTGAGAGAAGGGGGGTGTGGAGACAGAAGAAACTGCTGCCTTTTAGTTGAAGTCTTCCGTTACTAGCACAAAAGAAACTTCGCTATTTGTGTATACAAAGAATAACTTCACAGCAGCATAACATCACTAGATGTAGTTTCCAGAAGGCTGCAGTCTCACTACCCTTTTTGTTGCAAACATTTTGGAACAAAGCACTGTCCAATACTTTCTTAAGTTAGAGAATATTGTGGATGGAAAGCCTCTTGTCTCAATATCTAGTGATCTTTTCATATGATTCATCATTGTCACTCCCTTGCTGGATCAGGAGCAAAGTATTTACCTAATTTTGGCTTTATTGGAACAAGAAGGAATTTGGTGCAATACTTTGAACTGTTGCCATGAAACAAAGCAACCTCATCAGACTAAGCCTTTTATCTTAAAAAAAAACAAAGGATGCTTTGCAAACATGCTACTTCATTGCTTAATCAGATACCCTAGTTTCTCTTCATCTTATTTTTAAGTTATCTTCTAACTTAATAGTGGAAGAACTTACTTCAATTTTGTTCTAGAACTGTAAGATGTGGGGAAAATAATAGAGATAATACTTAACAAGTGCACATGATGCACAGCAAGATTCAACAGCAATTGACATTGTATTTTACAATCAGTAAGATGCATATGTGGCCAAGGAGGCTCAGAACAGAAAAGCAAACAACAACGTGCAGTCAGTTAAAAGACACAGAGAGCAACCACAAACCTGGTTATGGTGGAGAAACAAAATCTCAGTAGGAACTGCAGGCACATGCTTCCACTCCTCAATACATCCCTCTCAGTCACAACCAAAAGCTCTGGAGCCACACTATCTACAGACATTTTCCTATCAGCATTTTAGAGCAATTTAAAGGTGTGGTTTATGATATTTGTGACCCAAGTCTGTATTGCAACCCACTTTTTGCTTATAGTTTTAGGTTTTCTGCTACAGATTTAAAGAACGAGAAAACCCAAACAACAAACATAAGCTTCGTCACGTAACAATCTACTTGGACCTACTCTTCCAACATGGGATATGAGAATTCAGCTATACATGATCATTTCGATGCACTTCAACTGATTGCTGAATGCTACACTTGTGCTGCACCTCTGATACCTACAAGCTACCAGGCATCTCTGTGGCATACCAAGTATCAATCACCTCTGTGGCATGGCAGCTAACAACTAGCTTCCTACAAATACCTTGCCTAGTAAACCTACCAACAGATTAACCCAAAACCTGAGTACAAACACAGGATAACAAAGTCTAAAACATATTCTTCTTACCTATTCACAGCAAAAATGAAGCTATATTATCTGTTCATGAAACAATCCCTGTATTCTTTCTAGTGCACCTATCATGCTGCTTTGGTTTTACGGGAAAATTTCACTATTAATTACTTCTGAGATACACAACTCAAGAATTTTCCCCTAAATGCATGGGAATAGCACATAACTACCTCAAAGCTATTTTTTTTTTAATCACCTGCTATTTCTTCCCTCCTTCACGAAACTGAAAATTAGTTCAAAACCCACTACTGGTCCGTCAAGTGGCAGAGTTTGTTTCTTTATTTAAAAAAAAATATTAAGAGTGGTATACATTGAATCCACACTTCCACCTATGCAAGTTGACATCCTGAAAGACTTAACACACCACTCACAACACAAACTTCAAAACATGTTTTCTGAGACCATGTACAGTACAAGCAGTTTATTCTGTACCATGGCATACATGCCATCCATCACTAACTAGTACGTCATGAACAAAACCCATTACTTTCAAGCAGGCACCCTGTCACATTTCATCAGTGGGAATTCACTTTGTAGTTCTTTATAAATTAGCAGACAGCACTACTGAGAATCCAGCCAAAATTCAGGGAGCTGTCATGACAAGCAGTTAAGCTTTGAGAATCTTTCCCGTTATTAAATCATAAGCCTTAATCTCATAAACCATTTTGTGAAAGCTGCTCTGCTTAAACAGTAACGTTTAGACAGTGCTAGTGTTAGGATTTGAGAACATGAGGAAGACTATGATTAACAGAAACGCAGCACATATGAAACACTTAGTCATCAGTCCACTAACAATGATTACAATAACAACACTACTTTTGCATTATACCTTCCAAGACCCAAATGAAGACATTCATATACATAACTGGAAAAAACGGAGCAGTTAGTATGCAAAGTAGAAGCGAGGCCTGATCATATTGAAAGCTTAGATCTGAGGCGTGAAAAGAACGAGAAAACTGGCTTCCAGCGAACTCGGCAGGGGACAGCCACCATTAGCGAGCGGCGACGGTGACTCCGGCTGCCACTAAGCTGTAAACAAGGCACTGCCAGCAGTCCGAGGAGGTGCGCAAGGTGAGGGAAGAACAACAACGGGACCCCCCACACCACCACCCCGCCCCGGCCCGCACCTGCAGAGTGGTGATGTGCTTATCGTTGAACTTGTTCTCGCAGTAGCGCAGCACCAGCGAGGTTTTCCCAACGCAGCCCTCCCCGNGGCGGGGCCCCGTGAGGGGGCGGGGCTTGCGGAGGGGGCGGGAGCGCCGCGGGAGCCCCGCGCTCCCGGGAGGATTTGTCCGTAAATCCAGCGCTAAGGCCTCCCAGTGCAACGCACGTACCTACCGAAAGCCCCTAACAAACGGGACGAACGTCACAGGCAGGGATTTTGTGTGATTTTCGTTCTGTGAACCGAGCTACACTAGTCTCTAAATGTTCGCAAAAGACACAGAAGTCTGTAATAAAGTACTTTAAAATAGGGATGTGGGAACAGGTGAGGAAAAAGGCACAAGAAAAACGTTCTCCTGTCGAGTTCCTTGATTGCAGGGATCCAGTAGTTTCACACACAAGAACTGGATAACTGCCTTGTAAAACTGTATATCACTCCTTAATTAAAAGCAATCCCCACAAACTGATCCAAACGACTGCAGTACAACCTCTCTCTAGTGATCATTTAGTGGTAAGAAAAATAATCTTTATGAAAAGGCTTCATAGTGCCATTTCCTTTTTTGCTGTTAGACAGTATTAATGCACTGTTGTATGAGAAAGTAGACGAAAGAACAGAGAATGCCTCCAGGAGAATAAGGATTGGGTTTCCTGAAGTAAGAAGCCTCGTCACTGAACAGTAATACATTTACATACAGAATGGATTTTTTTTATTTCCTCCAGAGGTAAATAAAGTAAACCTTTTTAGTAAATAAAGGAAATGGGACAATGGAAAAAAATCAATGCAGACACAATCATAAGGCCTATCTTTTCTTTAAATAAATGTCCAGTTTCATTAGCACATAAGTGCTTTCAGCAAGTCGCTATAAAAATACTGTCTTGCTGGAAAGCGATGCTGGCTTCCGTCAGTCATGCCTTTGCTGGACAGGCAATAAAACTGACCAGCATGTTAGTTGTTCTTTCAGGCTGAATAGAAGAAGGAGGAAAAATGGAGTTGGGATTAAGGCTGCCAGAGACAATGGAAGCCAGCGCTCATGAGCACAGGCTGCTTGCAGGGCCCAGCAGGTTGATGCTTTCCTGGGTAACTGCTGGCAAATGCAACCGCTGAGACTCAGGGCTCTTTTCAAAAACCTTCCTGTTCTTACAGCTTTTTACTGTTTTCAACAAAAATAGGTTTCATGTACATTCTTTATAAATACACAGGATTGTGCTGAAGAATACGCCTGATTTGTACTTTTTAGTTCTTCTTTGCATGGAAATGATCCATATACTGATACATCTGATTTGTTAAAAGGGTACTTTCTGCATGGGTGATTTTTCATCAATCCTAAGTGTATTACTACCCTGTAGTGGAAACAGAGGCTATCTTCCAGTGAGAAAGAGAGCTGAAGCTTTGGAAAGGGCTGCACGAGAGACATTCAGTATGAAGTCTATGTGCTGAGTGCACCTGACAGCACAACTGTGAGCGCTGTTTTTCGAACAGAGGGCACACCAAAGCAAGACACCGACTGAAGCTCAGCTCTGGTTGGCTGTTTCTCAAAGAATCCTCTGCTGTGGTGCAGAGTCAAATGATGCATTTCCCACTGACAGTAGACTGCTGCAAGTAACTACAGTATTCCATCATTTCTGTTCTCCTCTCTGGCATGGAACCTGTGATTACTGATTTTGTTGTATGAGAAGTCCTTTACTTTCCAAAACTTCAGTCACCTGTATTAAATAAAATTAAAAGGCTGATCTGTCTGAAAACAGAAAATTCTGTCAGAGCTACCTGAAGTGTCATGTTTCACTGTAATCTCATACACAACTTTGTAAAATCTGTAGGTTTAACTATCTGACTGTTACCAAGTTATTTTAATGGTGTTAATTTAATTTGGGAAGTGTTTATTTTGTTTCAGAGAATTTGAGAAGAGAATGGCTCTTTTTCCTTCAATTTATTTTGCTTCCACTTTTTACACAGCTCCCAAAAAACACTTGTACAGACCTTCTGTGCTATCTGTGTTGCTGATTACATCTGCATGAGAAATGCCTTTCAAGACATATTTTATATTTCATGAACATACTACAATACTCTGTATGTTATTAAACCAACACAAATTGTACTATTGTATCCATTGCCATCACCTTTGATCCTTTCTGGTAAGACTTTACTCAAGTGTTTTATGTCACAGGTGGTGTCATCTCTAAAAGTGAAAATAATGTGCTTCTTTCAGCTTGCATTATTAGATGTCCTTACAAAAATATTAAATGTGTTAATTCCGTTGTGAACTTAAGTGTATGCAGTAGCTGTCAGTGTAGACACTTTAGTAGGTCAAACCCACAACAGCATAAACAGTACCTCCAATCTGTGGACAACACACAGCTCATTTCTGGGATAATTATGTATTGAATATTATAAAGGTAGCAGTTGATTTGCAGATAATGTCAGTCTTATATTTCCATTCTTTCCTTTGGGGAATATTTCTGAGCATAATTTGATATACTTGCCGCAAAATGCTCTGATTTTATTGGAGTTGCTTGGAAAAGAATCACATTACAAAATCTTGGCCAGATAATGTACAGTTGTATAAGTCCAACGTCCATAAGAGTACAAGGTGTCCAAAAAGGCAAGAAATCAGAACATGGAAAAAATCCCAACCCAACAATAACAACAAAAACCCCCTTAAAGTGAAGTTAATAATATTGTGAAAAAGAAAGATTCAGGTTCAAAAGACAAAGAATAAAGGAGAAGAGCAAAGCCTGTAAAAAAGAAAAGGAAAAGGAAAAGGAAAAGGAAAAGGAAAAGGAAAAGGAAAAGGAAAAGGAAAAGGAAAAGGAAAAGGAAAAGGAAAAGGAAAAGGAAAAGGAAAAGGAAAAGGAAAAGGAAAAGGAAAAGGAAAAGGAAAAGGAAAAGGAAAAGGAAAAGGAAAAGGAAAAGGAAAAGGAAAAGGAAAAGGAAAAGGAAAAGGAAAAGGAAAAGGAAAAGGAAAAGGAAAAGGAAAAGGAAAAGGAAAAGGAAAAGGAAAAGGAAAAGGAAAAGGAAAAGGAAAAGGAAAAGGAAAAGGAAAAGGAAAAGGAAAAGGAAAAGGAAAAGGAAAAGGAAAAGGAAAAGGAAAAGGAAAAGGAAAAGGAAAAGGAAAAGGAAAAGGAAAAGGAAAAGGAAAAGGAAAAGGAAAAGGAAAAGGAAAAGGAAAAGGAAAAGGAAAAGGAAAAGGAAAAGGAAAAGGAAAAGGAAAAGGAAAAGGAAAAGGAAAAGGAAAAGGAAAAGGAAAAGGAAAAGGAAAAGGAAAAGGAAAAGGAAAAGGAAAAGGAAAAGGAAAAGGAAAAGGAAAAGGAAAAGGAAAAGGAAAAGGAAAAGGAAAAGGAAAAGGAAAAGGAAAAGGAAAAGGAAAAGGAAAAGGAAAAGGAAAAGGAAAAGGGGAAGGGGAAGGGAAAGGGGAGAAAAAAAGAAAAGAAAAGAAAAGAAAAGAAAAGAAAAGAAAAGAAAAGAAAAGAAAAGAAAAGAAAAGAAAAGAAAAGAAAAGAAAAGAAAAGAAAAGAAAAGAAAAGAAAAGAAAAGAAAAGAAAAGAAAAGAAAAAGAAAAGAAAGAAAAGAATCTTGACCTGGAGGGACTTTTCTGAACGTTTTTTACCCACTCACACCCTGCTGAGAGACTCCATGTACCCATGGGGATGTATTTGACAGGTTCAGTAATGTCCTTGGAGGCTTCATGCAGCATGAAATTTGTTTCTGATTTATAGAATCAAGTATTTCTGCCCAAGAAACAATGCCAGCAAGGAACAATGCTATTTTTTCTTGTAAAGAAAAAGATTGTTATTTTCTAGAAGTTCAATTCTCCATGTTGAAGCAAAATTGTCTGCAAATGTCATTCCCCCCCAGGATGAGCAGTCCTGAATCCTTTGCCCCTTTGCATTATGGTTTTCCCACACCCATGGCAATGCCGAATACTGTCCCTGTGCAATTGTGACAGACCCCTTCCTGACAAGCAGCATCCTGGACGTGTGCTGACAACAGCAAGCATGCTGCTCTACCATGCACTGACCCCGTGCTCTTGGTGTTTCTACTTTCAGGAGCAAAGGCAATGTTCCAGCTCCAAATGAGAGGCCCTAACCCTCTAGGAGAGCCATATAAATGGCTTATAAAGGTAATAGTTTTAAAGCGTCAGAGTTACAAAAACAAAACTTCCCTTCTGCAGAAGTCTGTTCACTAGAGGTATGCTCTAATGGTATTAAGAATGAAAACATTTAAAAAAAAAAGCTCAGAAATGCTAATTTTAAACACATGCTGGCAGGGAATTTCAGAGGAAGGCAGAATTGGTCAAAATTTAAAAAGTAAAAATGGGACCCATGCAATCATGAACTACCTAGAATAATACCAGTCGTTGGCAAACCTTGTTTAAACAATCATGCCAATGTTTTCAAACACAGAAGCAGGTTCAAGGACAGACCCATAGGGCTGTAGTCACTTCATGGGATGTATAAAGAATGAAACTTTGCACCAGAATAACTTGCTGCTGTGTGGTACAGCAGGAGATGGGGACATCAGCGGCACTGTAAGGTTCCTCAGACTCTGCTCAGGATGAGAGAGATGATAAGCCAGTAGATTTTCCAAGAGGTTCTATAAAGGAATGGGAACATAGAAAGGAGGTGTGAGTGCCAAAGGAGTTCCTCAGGGACATCCTAAAACCTACCAGTTTCAGTGCTACTGAGCTCCAGTTAAGCAGTGAGGAGAGGATAGAAGTGAGCTGCTGTGAGCAAAACCGGCCTGGTTTGAATCATGGAAGGCTTACTTAATCACCTATACATCTTCATCCAAATCATCATCTGTATAACAGCAACCAGCCTGTTCACAGACCTGCTCTTTGGTAATGGTTAATTGCCTGTTGCACACAGCCTTGCACAGCCTTCTATACACACACAAGCCCTGATACACCCATCTTCACCGTGGCAGTCATACCTTCTGCTGTGGGGAGAAGCAGATGATGACACAAAAAAAAGTAATGACACAAAAGAAAGACTAATAATTAAATGAAGCATTCAAATGTTATGTGTGCCAGTCAACAAAATCTAATGGAAAAATAGGTCTCATCAGACACCTGAGATGACAGTACAGGCTTTGGCTGTTCAAAGGTAAGATCATAGCTGTACTAATTTTTTCAGGTGCTTGACTCAGTATCCCCATGT
The DNA here is from genome assembly GCA_013398055.1 of Ifrita kowaldi. NCBI lineage: Eukaryota > Metazoa > Chordata > Aves > Passeriformes > Cinclosomatidae > Ifrita > Ifrita kowaldi. The sequence continues at coordinate 12,660 of VZRS01005481.1, read as the reverse complement.
TAACAATCAGAAAAAAACTACTTTTTAATGCAATGAAGGACAAATTCATCACATCAAGAACTGGATGAGTGGTTCAGAGTAGTTATTGGTGAGACTGCTGTCTTTGAAAACTGATGTTTCCTTTAGAGCCTTTTGGGTTTCCTAAATGGCCTGTAAAGTAAATATAAAATCAATACTAATCAAACTTGAAGTGATATGATGATGTCAGTGTGATAAACAGTGACAAGAATAGGGTATCCAGCAAAAACTGTATAAGGAACTGTCATCTGAGAATGAAAAGTAGAAACATTATAAGGAATACTGAAGTGTTACCTCTTAGTCAATGTAACAAATTTGAGAGTCAAAACCTGGCAGGTACCTGTATGACTGCAGCAAAAGGGCAGAGGTAATTCCAGAATATGAAATAAGGAAGTGATGAAGAAGTTATTTCGTCTCAGTGCATGGCACTGATAAAACTTGTGCTGAAATTTGGCACACAGTTTAAACATAAGGCAGAGAGCAGGAAAGGGCTCACTTTGGTCAGCTCATCAGTGCCGTAGCAGGAACAGGCGCAATGAAAGAACTAATAGCAGGAACCTAAAGCCAGACACATTCAGATTCAAAATGAAACTCAAGTTTTTAAAACCATGACCAGTTACCAAGTGAAGCAAGTAATTCCTCATTTTCTGACAGCTTTGTGTGAGGGGTGTTGGGTAGCCTGGTGACATGAACTTGGCCAGATACAGATTGTATTTCAGGCAGGCCCTGGGCCCAGTTCACAGGAGACTGACCATCTCTACCAGCTCTCACATCTGATAATAATTTTAAATAATTTAATTTATTTTTTTGGTATTTTATTCATCATATTCACTGCTGAAAAAAGCTAATCAGAATTATTAATGGCCCAAATGAGAACCACCTCTCACTAAAATGTAGGGCCTTCAACTAAGACTTCTAAAACTTAGAGGAAAACTTGTATTCTAAACACATACTTCATGGGAATGAGTGGAGAAATCTGAAGACTACACTGTATGGTTTAAATTGAAGCAATTTATAATAACGTAGCCTTTAAAACAAGGAAAAAAATCCTAATAAACCATTTTTGACATTATCATTCAACACCTACCATTGATATAAAATTTATTGCTGCACTGTTAAAATACTTAAATTTTACAGACATTTTTCTTTGTGAAGGGTTCCTTAAAGTGCTCTGCTGGGCAGATACTGGTGATGAGCAGGTAAACAAATCAGCAACAACAATTACATTGAGAATTATCACTCCTGTTTAGTCCTGCATTTTGAAATCTTGTATAAAGGACAAGTGACTGGACACCAGGATGATCATGTAAACAGGGCAGAGGGGCAGTGGTGGGCACCAGCCTGCTCTGCTACAGCTGTTGCTTGGCTGGGGGGCACCTCCTCTGCGGTGCGTGCCTGAGGCTGCATCCCCACCCCCAGGGATGGGTTTTACAGACTCTTCAGGCCTGAGACTAAAGCCAGGAAGACAGGTCTGGAGGCAAAGATAGTGCTGGGGATATAAAATATGTCATTACCCACAATGAAGATGAAGTTGCACATAAATGGTATGGGACTGTGTCATTTCCCATACCCATTTTCTCTGTGTTTTGCTTTGGGCTTTATATTTTACTTTAACCCTATAGTAATAGCCCTCATACCATTACTACAAAACCAGTTGAGGTCTTGGGCCTCAACCCAGTTTGCTTAATGCAATTTTCCAAGGAATAATTATACATATCTTTGGTGTTTCTTTTTCTGGTAATTTGCTCACTTTGAAATTTGCTTGTGGAGTCAGACCTTTGAGACTTTGTTGGCTCGTGGGAATTTCACAGAAAAGGTCTGGTTGTTTTGCTCCTCACCCTTCCATGTTCTGTTTGCTCAGTTCAAGAAATATCACAGGCAGGAAAGGAGGGCTTGTTTACAGTGTCTTCAGTGGCATTAAAACTGAAATATTGAATACCTTCGTTGTTTAGTTAGTTGATGGGACATTTTGTAAGACTTTGTAATTGAATATTCACGTCACTTATCACCACATGATTAATGTGTGGTTAAATGGCTGTTAAGCATTATTAACCCACACCAACATCGATGAGAATATTGTCACTCACAAACCAGTCACACCATTTTGAGAGTCACTGCTTGTTCAGATACATTTTTAGGCTCATGTAAGTGGTCACTTCACAAAGTTCACAGAACGAAGAATCAAGCTAAAACATATTGTTGCCATCAACTAGTCCCAACTCTAGTCTAATTTAATTGTGATGTCTTCCCTGACTAATTCTCATGTGAATTAGAGTTTATCTTTTAGACAAATATTCAATCATGGTTTCACTTTCTAACTGTGAAATTACAGTCACTCTTTAAATACCCATTGCACCTAGAGAACTTCTGGGTTGTTTTCAAACTGTATTGCTTTAGTACTATATAATCTATGGCAGTTTTACCACACTTGTTTCTGGGTGCCACAATTTTAAATAGCCTGTACACCTCCATTTCTTTAAAATATCCTTTGAAGACTACTGGAATGCTTCTTCTGAGCCTGAAAATAAGTTCCAGGGTAGGGAGGATATGAACTGATGTCTGTAACAATACAATAATTTTAAATTAGTTACTTGATATTTGAAGATTAAGCACAAGTCATCAAAGATAAAATTGATTAATTCAATCCTGCAACCGTGCATGAACTTAATGAAGTTTCCTGACATGAGTGGGGCCCATCTGCTGCAGGTGATGCAGAGGAGAATGCTGGCTGCAGTTCAGCAAGGATGTTAGAGTCTGCTTAGCTTTAAACAACAGCAGCATACCCCTTGACTGTTAATACTTCAGTGTGACTACTCTTGTGTTTAAAATCAACTGTGTGCTTGAACAGTTTGCTGGCTAGTATCTCGCTTCTCTCCACTTAGTGGGATCAAACAGTGATGAAGCAGAGCTGTGGTGGAATGCCTGATGCCACCCTGACCTTGGCAAAAACTACAAGTGTTACCAACTCTGCAAAGATTTGTACAAATGCTGTGTTGAAAACAAGGCATAGGTAGTGTTGTGGGTTGACCCTGAGTTGATGGACAGTTTTTTAGACTAATGACGCTTCTCGCAATTTACCTATTTAAACCACATGGAAGGGGCGGGACTCTCTCTTTCGTTCCGGCCGGCCTGCGGGAAGGTCGGGGGCGGGGGGGGCTCCGGGCCCGGC
>VZRS01005480.1:23251-56396 GCA_013398055.1 Ifrita kowaldi | reverse complement strand
GCTCAAGGATCAAAACTCATTAAATATTCTGTTTTAGTTTCGATGCTCCTACAATCAGATATCTCATTGCTCTGGTTCAAAAGTCTGTTGAAGTGTGAGTGACTTGATAAACCTTAGAACTTGGCTTCATGTTTGTCCTTCTCCTTCAGAAGCCGTCTGAACCACAGTAATTGGAACACATTAATTAGAACAACCCCATCTCCTTCAGCTGCTCCTCATCAGACCCGTGCTCCATATCCTTCAATAGCTTGTTTCCCTTCTCTGGACTTGCTCCAGCACCTCGCTGTCTTTCTTGCAGTGAGGGGCCCAGAACTGGACACAGCACTCAAGGTGTGGCCTCACCAGTGCCGAGTACAGGGGGACAATCACTGCCCTGGCCCTGCTGGCCACACTATTGCTGATACAGGCCAGGTGCCATTGGCCTTCTCGGCCACCTGGGCACTGCTGGCTCGTGCTCAGCTGCTGCCTACCATTGCATGGGGCTTTTGTGACCACAAGGCAGGACTTGGCCCTTGGCCTTGTTGAACTTCATACAATCAGCCTCAGTCCATTGATCCCTCTGCAGAGCCTTCCTACCCTCCAACACTCACACCCAACTTGGTGTTGCCTACAAACTGACTGAGGGGGAAGATCCAAGGATGGGGCATCCACATCTTCTCTAGACGACCTTTTCCAGTGCCTCACCACCCTCACAGTGAAGAATTTCTTCCTAATGTCTAAACTAAACCTACGCTCTTCCATCTCGAAAGGCCATAGTAAAGTCTCTCTCTCTGCTTTTCTTATAAGCCCCCCTTATATTTTGAAATGCCCCACTAAGGTCTTCCAGAAGCACTGTCTTCTGTAGGCTGAACAGCTCCAAGGATCTGTGCTTTTTTTTGCAGGAGGTTCTCCAGTCCTCTGGCCATTTTCATGGCCCACTTCTAGACCTGCTGTACAGGTCTGCGTCACTCTTGTTCAGGAAGCCCCAAAGTTGCATGCAGTACTCCAGGCAGAGTCTCTCCACAGCAGATTAGAAGGGAAGAATCACCATGTTCATCCTGCAAACCACACTTTATTGTCAGGTCATGTCCAGTTTTTCATCCACCAGCATCCTCAGTGCCTTCTCCACAGAGCTGCCCTCAGCCCATTCGTTCCTCAGCCTGCAATGCTCCTGGTGATTGCCCTGACATCCAGTTGCAGGGTCTTGCACTCAGCCTTGCTGAAATTTATGGGGTTCACATTGGGCCATTTCTCAAGCTTCTCAAGGTCCTTCTTAACAGTCCCTTCTCTCCAGCATAACAGTGCACCACTCAGCTTGGTGTCATCTGCAGACTTGCTGAGGGTGTACCTGACCCCGTGTCTGTGACATCGAGGAAGGCATTGAACAGCACTGGTGCCAGTACGGACCCTTGGGGGTCACCATTCATGGTTTCCATCGATCCTGATAAGGTTTATCATGTACTCACTGTGTGCGTGGCAGCACAGGCATTTACACGCCAGCAGCATAGCACTACTGCTCCAAGAGATGGTGCTTCCTCCAGGGAGAAGAGATCTATAAAGATTTCTTATCTTTTATCAGAGTACTCATCTACTCACCTAACCATTGACTTGCTCGGTTAGGGTGATTCAGCGAGGAGGCGTGTTAACAATTAAATAATCAAACTGCTTCCTGCTTGTTATCTCTTTCTGTATTTGTATTTGTAGGCTTTCTGTATTTGTATTTGTAGGCACATGAAGGACAGGGAAGTAATTTGAGACAGCCGGCACAGCTTCAGCAAAGGAAAGTCCAGTCTGAGCAACCTACTGGCCTTCTACGATGGAGTGACTACTTCAGTGGACAAGGAAAGGCTACAGATGTCATCTACCTGGATTTCTGCAAGGTCTTTGACATGGTCCCCCACAACATCCTTCTCTCCAAATTAGAAACATATAGATTTGATGGGGAGACTGTTCAGTGGATTGGACTTTGGGACCGTATAAATGACAAAAACAAGTTTGCTCCAAGGAGGGGAATTCCTTATAGGAACAACCAGCTGCACATATTTCACTGTGTCACAACTATTTTCCTGATGATCTCTACTGTCAGCTCTCTGAAGGAAAATCTCTCATTACTGCTTTTGTCAGCAACAAGCTTTGCATTTTTTGAGATTTGATTTACAAGGATGGAGAATCTCATTTAAGCTTTGCTACAGTATTGCTCTGATTAAGCCAGAGTCAATAAGGCACTGCCAAGACAACATGGCAGCATAAGGGGGAGGAATATTCTGACAAAGAAAACCAAGAAGAAATTAAAGGAAGCATCAGCAACTGAATTGAAAGTGGGGCAGCTGTGTTGTTGGGTAAAGAGAAGATGTGTTTGAAGATGCATATGGGGAAAAAAACATAAGTTGTTTCAACTCTGCTTCCCACAATGGCTTTTCAGTGTTTGATGCATTAGAAGATGTTGTAAATTCATAAATTCATGCTGTGGGAATTCCAGTACCAGATGAAATGAGCAGGGCAGAAAGCCCCAGTGAAAACTTGCTAGCTTGCAAACAGCAAGTTTGAGAATTCTGTACTTGGAAAACAGCTTGAGTTTCCCCAAGTGAATGTTAAATCATCCAGCCAAAAAACCCCATAGATTAGGCATGTGCAGCAGAATATCCTGTCTGCTGGTTTCCCTCCACTCCTCTGATGGTGGGCTGCTTGGGCGATGCAGCTGCCACTACAGGTGAGGAGTCACAGTGGCTCATTCGCAAAGCTGATCCAAAGGAGCTGCACCAGAGCCCTGAAACACAGAAACAAAGGCATTGTCAAGAAATAACAGAAGTGGTTAATGAGTAACATCACCTTTTTCTGGGCATACAAGAGCTGACTTTAAGCCCAAGTTTTATATTCTGAGTTTACCCGAACATGCCTGGACCTGTTCTGCCAACGTTTCTGACCAAGCCAAGAAAAGTTGAGTCTGTGTGTGTATCACCTCTCTGTTACAGCCATGGTGTCTGAGCTTTCTCCTCTAGACATCTCCTTTTGGAATACCACTATTTACAAGCCTTCCTTACACTGCATTCTTTTCAAATGTCCTTTTGCACTGCGGATTGATAATCCCCTCTGTGAAGGTTTTTTGCTGACTGTTGATTTTGCAGGCTGTCATTTTACTCTTTTTAACACCCTGTGTAGTTTAGCAAGGTTTGGGACCTCCAGTCAGTGTTTATACCTGGGGTGGCAAGGCAGACAGAGGTGCCAATGCTCTAGTCTTTCCTGGGCAAGAGTGTTGCACAGCGTGTTTTTATGGGATAAACATCACATGAGAAGTACAGTAGGGGATGCCACGGTTGGTGATGTATCCTTCTGAGCGGCCTCCTAAAGTCTGCCATGAGGGTGAGGGGTGAGGATGACCAGAGAACATGATTCCAAGAGCACTGCTATCTGAGCAGTGTAGAAATTGCCAGCTGGTCTGCAGTGCACTGCACCCCAAGAGCAACTAGACAACCTCCTCACTACCCCCAAAGTGAAGAAAATCCCCTCTGGTGACCAGGAGAGACAGAGCCAGACAGGAATGTCAACTGATTAAAATCAGAGTAACAGCAGCTTTGGGAGGTAATGTAGTACTTTCTTTGCCCAAGAGAAACAGAAGGAAAACTCAAAGATCTCTGCTTCAGAGACCTGCTGGCTGTAAGGAACTTCTCAGTTACATATGCCAAGAAAATAAGAGAATACCTTCTTTCCTGTCTAAGAAATGGTGGTTTTTCACAAAGGAAATATCATTAAGTGTATTTCCTAGGAAATATAATTAGAGACATCTGAAATAACTTCTCTCTATTAACAGTGCCTATGTAACATCATTATCACACTGAGATTCTAAAAGGGACTTCTCAGACATGACCAAGGCACTTCAATAGGACTTCCACAATAATTTCTTCCACAAATGGTTTTGGGCAGAAGGCGACATTTGCCAGTTGACTTCCCACTATAAAACACATGTTCTAGAGTAGGGAGAATGCCAGATGCTCTTGGAATTGAATTTGGAAATCCCACTTTGGTGAACAGAGCAAGGAAACCTGAAACTTAGCTTCAAAGTAGTAAGAAGTGTCCCAAAACCCATGGATTCTGAGCTATCCCTGTTGCATCTGCCCACCCGAGCCAAGCAGAGGAGCACAAGTGGCTGATACATCAGCACAGCCTGCAGCGTTTGTTTCCAAGTGGGACAAAGCCCAGCAGTTGACAGCACAGCATGTTCTGGGCTTCATGTGCAGATTGTGCAGATTTTCAGCAATCAGCTGCAGAGAGCTGATCCTATCCTCCATCTTTTCACCAACAAAGCTGTGTTCTCCCTCCCCAAGCACCAGTAACTGGCCTGTGTAATTTGGGTGCTGATAAGCCAATTGAAGTGGAAATAGCTTTACTTTTGGTGTTCTAGCCACAAGCTCGGAGTTGTCCCAGTTGCCTGCCTGTGCAAACTCACACTCAAGGGCTTCTGGAACAACATTGGGTAGAAAATAAAGGCCAAGCAGAGTGTAACCCCCACTCCCCACCAATAAACAAGAAGGAAGAACTGGTGGCAATGGGTATGGAGAAGGCTGAGATACTCAGTGAGTTCCTTGCCTCAGTCTTCACTGGCAGTCAGGTTTCCCATGTCTCTGGAGTCACTGAAGCTGCAGGTGGTGACCGGGGGAGCAAAGTCTCTTCCACTGTAAGTGAAGAGCAGGTTTGAGATCACTTGATGCAACTAAACAGACACAAGTCTATGGGACTGGACGACATGCATCCCAGGGTCCTGAGGGAACTGGCTGATTGTTGCCAAGTCACCCTCCATCATATTTGAAAAGTCATGGCATTCGGGTAAAATCTTTGATGAATGGACAAAGGGGAAACATCACTCTTATTTTTANCACTGTATTCTTTTCAAATGTCCTTTTGCACTGCGGCTTGATAATCCCCTCTGTGAAGGTTTTTTGCTGACTGTTGATTTTGCAGGCTGTCATTTTACTCTTTTTAACACCCTGTGTAGTTTAGCAAGGTTTGGGACCTCCAGTCAGTGTTTATACCTGGGGTGGCAAGGCAGACAGAGGTGCCAATGCTCTAGTCTTTCCTGGGCAAGAGTGTTGCACAGCGTGTTTTTATGGGATAAACATCACATGAGAAGTACAGTAGGGGATGCCACGGTTGGTGATGTATCCTTCTGAGCGGCCTCCTAAAGTCTGCCATGAGGGTGAGGGGTGAGGATGACCAGAGAACATGATTCCAAGAGCACTGCTATCTGAGCAGTGTAGAAATTGCCAGCTGGTCTGCAGTGCACTGCACCCCAAGAGCAACTAGACGACCTCCTCACTACCCCCAAAGTGAAGAAAATCCCCTCTGGTGACCAGGAGAGACAGAGCCAGACAGGAATGTCAACTGATTAAAATCAGAGTAACAGCAGCTTTGGGAGGTAATGTAGTACTTTCTTTGCCCAAGAGAAACAGAAGGAAAACTCAAAGATCTCTGCTTCAGAGACCTGCTGGCTGTAAGGAACTTCTCAGTTACATATGCCAAGAAAATAAGAGAATACCTTCTTTCCTGTCTAAGAAATGGTGGTTTTTCACAAAGGAAATATCATTAAGTGTATTTCCTAGGAAATATAATTAGAGACATCTGAAATAACTTCTCTCTATTAACAGTGCCTATGTAACATCATTATCACACTGAGATTCTAAAAGGGACTTCTCAGACATGACCAAGGCACTTCAATAGGACTTCCACAATAATTTCTTCCACAAAAGGTTTTGGGCAGAAGGTGACATTTGCCAGTTGACTTCCCACTATAAAACACGTGTTCTAGAGTAGGGAGAATGCCAGATGCTCTTGGAATTGAATTTGGAAATCCCACTTTGGTGAACAGAGCAAGGAAACCTGAAACTTAGCTTCAAAGTAGTAAGAAGTGTCCCAAAACCCATGGATTCTGAGCTATCCCTGTTGCATCTGCCCACCCGAGCCAAGCAGAGGAGCACAAGTGGCTGATACATCAGCACAGCCTGCAGCGTTTGTTTCCAAGTGGGACAAAGCCCAGCAGTTGACAGCACAGCATGTTCTGGGCTTCATGTGCAGATTGTGCAGATTTTCAGCAATCAGCTGCAGAGAGCTGATCCTATCCTCCATCTTTTCACCAACAAAGCTGTGTTCTCCCTCCCCAAGCACCAGTAACTGGCCTGTGTAATTTGGGTGCTGATAAGCCAATTGAAGTGGAAATAGCTTTACTCTTGGTGTTCTAGCCACAAGCTCGGAGTTGTCCCAGTTGCCTGCCTGTACAAACTCACACTCAAGGGCTTCTGGAACAACATTGGGTAGAAAATAAAGGCCAAGCAGAGTGTAACCCCCACTCCCCACCAATAAACAAGAAGGAAGAACTGGTGGCAATGGGTATGGAGAAGGCTGAGATACTCAGTGAGTTCCTTGCCTCAGTCTTCACTGGCAGTCAGGTTTCCCATGTCTCTGGAGTCACTGAAGCTGCAGGTGGTGACCGGGGGAGCAAAGTCTCTTCCACTGTAAGTGAAGAGCAGGTTTGAGATCACTTGATGCAACTAAACAGACACAAGTCTATGGGACTGGACGACATGCATCCCAGGGTCCTGAGGGAACTGGCTGATTGTTGCCAAGTCACCCTCCATCATATTTGAAAAGTCATGGCATTCGGGTAAAATCTTTGGTGAATGGNAGGGTCCTGAGGGAACTGGCTGATTGTTGCCAAGTCACCTCCATCATATTTGAAAAGTCATGGCATTCGGGTAAAATCTTTGGTGAATGGACAAAGGGGAAACATCGCTCTTATTTTTAAAAAGTGGAGAAAGGAAGGGGAACTGGGGAGATCATGGAGCAGATCCCCATGGAAGCACTGTTAAGGCACATGCAACACAAGAAGAAGATTCAAGACAGCCAGCATGGCTTTGCTGAGGGCAGATCATGCCTGACTAATGTGGTGGCCATCTGTGATGGAGGGATTGAAGTCAACAAGGGGAGACCAACCAAGGTCACGTACTTCAACTTCCTTAAAACCTTTGACATGGTCCCATGTGACATCCTTATCTCCAAACTGGAGATACCTGGGTTTGAAGGGTGGACTATCTGGGAAATAGCCACACAGCCAGAGAGTTGTGGTCAATGGCTCTGTGTCCAGGGGGAGACCAGTGATTACCGGTGTCCATCAGGGCTCTGTCCTGGAACCAGTGCTTTTTAAGATCTTTATCAATGACGCCTTCAGCAAGTTTGCACATGACACAAAGCTGAGGGATGTGTGCAGTTGGCACAACAAAAGGATGGGATTCCATCCAGATGGACCTGGACAAACTCGAGAAGTGATTCCATAGTTACCTCATGAGGTTCAACAAGCCCAAGTGCAAGGTGCTGCACCTGGGTCGGGGCAATCCCAGACATGAGCACAGCCTGGGAGATGGTCAGAAGGTGGGAGCACCTCTCCTATGAAGATAGGCTGAGAAATCTGGGGTCGTTCAGCCTGAAGAAGAGAAGGCTGCAGGGACACCTCATTGCGGCCTTCCGGTTCTTGAAGGGGGCTTGTAAGAAAGGGCAGGAGCAACTTTTTAAGTGGGCAGCTAGTAATAGGATGAGGGTGGAATGGTTTTGAAATAAAAGAGGAGAGATTTAGATTAGATGTTATGAAAAAGTTCTTTACTTGGGAGGGTGATGAGGCAGGAACTGAAACAGGTTGTTTAGAGAGGTTGTGGATTCCCCATCCCTGGAAGTATTCAAGGCCAGGCTGGATGGGACTTTGAGCGACCTGGTCTAGTGGAAGGTGTCACTGCCCCTGGCAGGAGGGTTGGAATTAGAAGACCTTTAAGGCACTTCCCAACCCCAGATTTCGTAGGATTCTAGGATTCTATGATCAATGCCTTGAGATACAATAATTCATGGAGAGTTAAATACAGGCTGCAGGCTACAGGCTAGAGTTGGGCCAGCACCACAGCAATAATCAAAATGCTTACCAAGATCTTTAGTCTGGTTGCAGTGTTTCTGACCGGTGAAACTGGAAGGAGACAAAATTCTACAGGAGAGATCCATGAAAAATGTTTGCAAGTGACTGCACAAAACATTCTCTGGATACACAGAGACATCTCATCTTGAAAGGGCAATATTTATCTTGACTAAACAGTGCATAAAACAGACCCACTGCTGATTGCAAGAGATTCTTTATTGGCACCAACACAAAACAGATTACAGACAATGGCAGAGGCCATTTGTGGAGCAGGAGAAGAGTGCAGGGCAGGATAGAGATGTGCAGATCTGCAGTGCAGCATGGCAAAGAACTCTCACATTCGGTGGTCCTGTGACACTGGGGAAAAAGTGACACAAGCAGAGACAGAGATCTATGTCTCAAATTTCTTGCCAGGGCTGCATCTCTTCTCAGTATTGCAGGATTTGGATTCTAACAGCATCTAAGGCCAGGGCGAAGGGGGCGCAGGAAGGAAAGCTTGTCATTGAACTTGATTGCCTTGTAATTAGGAAGGTTTTCATGTTCTCGTGCAATGTATTGCATTCCACTTCCATCGCTGTTTTCACACAGCAGCCAGGCACCACTCTGGACTTTGTGTGAAGATATGCTGTTATTGTCATGTCCCCTAGCCAGGCTGGTTTCTTCTCTTACTATTTTGCTCCTCCCTTGATAATCAGCATCTTCATAGAGAGTGATCTGGGGATTGTGCAGATTTTCAGTGATCACCTGCAGAGAGCTGATCCTATCATTCATCTTTTTACCAACAAATTCGTGATCTCCCTCCTCAAGCACCAGTAACCGTCCTTTGTAGTTCTCGTGCTGATAAGCCACCCAAGGATGGCCGATTACTCTCACTGAGGAGATACAATCATTCCAATCTGCATCTTTCAGATTGGCAATGTTGGTGTGGAATTCTTTGGACAAACCCTTGAAGTCAGCATGCTCATAAACGATGATTTTTCCCATCTCAGCAGGGCTTCTGGGTTTTGGATTTTCTGCTGTAGGAGTTGGATGGCAGCCTACAGAAAATAAAAACAGAAAACAAGCAATGCTTGTAAGAGGCCTTTACACACCAGACACGAAATGCTGGAGACCAGATGGGACAAAAGGTAAAAAGGAAATGTAAAACAATTTTAGCATAGGATAAAAATAGCAAGACCTGGGAAAGAAGGAGGACATGACATAGAAATTTCAATTTGGAGGAAAAAAGTAAAGTGAGATTTGTACACCACAGCAGTCCAGTTTCATTTAATATGTATACGTGCAAGGGACACCTGAGCATTTTGTTTACCATCTTATTGGTACACCCTAAATATATAAACATATAAATGAAATAAAATATACAACTAGTGATAAATCTTTCAGTTGATAAGTGATGCTACAGTTGAGAAATATTTTAGAAGTTGGCACTCATTGTTTGGACTAGGTTTCGTGAGCCACATAGAATGCAATATGAAAGTAGTGAGACATGCAATAAATTTCTAAAAGAAAGTGCACTCTTTATTTAAAATAGGGGGAAAGAACCTATTTTTTAAAGGCAGAAATGAACTTTAAGTTCACTGAAACACCTTATTTCTCTTTTTATATGGAATTTTACTGAAATCAAGAGATTCCAGCTCTTGACATACATTGAGAAGCAATCAAGTTGTAAGCATCATCTCTTTAAACCAGACTAAACTTCAGGTTTTAGATGTCTTTTTCTAACACTATTACCAATACACACATCTAATTCCACACAGTCATCCAAGTTTAGTTAAAAAGCCACAGTGTTTATTAGTAACAGCTTCAGGAATAGTAATGGAGAGTCAGTTATGACAATAGCTCCCCGTCTAAATCATGTAACAGTTACTGAAGCAAAGATTTACGTTTCAGGGCAAATATATATGGGAGAAAAAAAGCCATTCCTCTAGCTGATTCTGAGAAGGGATGGGAGAAGACAGATATGCATAGCAAGATTAAAAGCCATACTAATACTGCAAGACATATGCATCATAATTTAAAAACCTGAATCACTCTGACCTCACTTTAAAAAAAAAAATTATGTGATTAAAAACACGTATCTTTTCACAGTTATAAAAGCATCTATGGAAGCTGAGGGAACCTGAACTTGGACTCACTGACTAAGCAGTACTATGATGACTTTCTGCCTGTAGAAAAAGTATTAACAACAACTCATTTAATTTTGCTGATACAACATAAAGATCCCATGACCCAGATAAATTTGTAGAATATTTTCACTTTTGCCTCTGAGAATTGTGCATCACTGGCCCCCTCCACCCTCTCCCTTAGTAAGGTTTGTTTGTCCTGCAGCAGCCATCTCCTCATCCCCTGAAAGATGGGTTCAGTCTCTGCACATGCACACAGCAGACCCTCACGGATGGGCTGCAACTCTCACCCAACACTGAAGCCTCCTTCCCTTCCCCTGCATGTCCCAGCAGCCGCCCAAGAAACCCTTCCAGTTCTCCTGCACAAAGTGTGCCTCTCACCTTGATGTCAGCTGCAGGGCTGGGGAGGGCTGAGGGCAATTCCTCCAGTGCAGGGCTGCTGTTTGTGAAGGGTGTCTCACCTGCCTCCATTTATATCTTGCACAGAAGTCTTGTGCAACAGCCCAGGTGACAGAACTGAGAAATGGCCAATAAATGAACAAAAATCATTAACTATTTCATTTTAATTTTGATCTTTCTACAACCAGTCATGTTATTGCTCTGGGTCAAAAGTCTGTTGAAGCATAAGCCCTTGATAAAACCCAAGGACTTTGGTTCTCATTTGTCCTTCTCCTCCAGAAGCCAGACAAATTACAGTAATAAAAACGTATCAAAGTATTTTGTTACGCCCAGGCTGTAGAATTTTTCTATCTATTGCAGTTTATGTTTTGTTTACCTGTGAAGTAACTATAATGAACAATGTTAATTTTCCAGTGGGCTGCGCTGGGAGATATCCACTTGACAGAGATGGCATTTAAGTAGGGTTTTATTAAATTCTGTTCCTCCTTCTCACCTACGTAGCCATTTGAGCAGCTACAGGGATGCTAAAGCAGGGCCTGGAGGCTCTGGCAGAGCTACAGTGGCAGTATTTTTTCTTTTTGTCTCATTGCAGGTCCACTCTGTAATATATTTTCAGACAGGTCCATTGGCTAGCATGCCAGAAAGCTGTTCTGCAGCAGCAGAAAGCAATAGGATCTTCATTAGTTCACTTGGGGTACCCCTGCTCTGTCAGGTAGGAAGTAGCTGGAGAAGATGGGGAGCTGGGAAGGGAGATGGTTCATCCCTGCGAAACAAGGAGCCTGTACACCAGATCCAGCCAAATCCTCATGCTGTATCTCTTTCACTGGTGCTTGGCTGAGCCCATGGTGTGCCAGATCACAAAACTAAGGCCAGCATAAAAATACTTGAGGCTTTGGGGTTTTCTTTCCATGTGGTCCATTGTTTTTGCTGCTCTGCAGAGGCTGGAAGCAGAGCAGTTGAAATTTGCATTTTGGGGTTTTGAACAGAAGCTGGCCCTCACTTCATAGCAACAGCTAGATGAGAAGTCCCTTCTCTAAATAGGCAAATCACACCTTTAGGGCATGTTTTTCTGTGTTGCAGTGACCTCAGCCTACAGTTCAGTGCTGCTGGAAAGGGAAAAGCCCCATTCCACTCCTGAAACGTTGCAACCACTGTCTGTTAAGAGAAGGGAGGAAGAATAAGCACGCCAATGTGAGGAATGCTTGAAAGAGGAACTGAAACATCCTAGAATAGGATGGATTTATGCTGCCATTGAACAACATTCATTCTTCTTAGCTTGATAGTATGTTTTACTCATCAAATTATTTAGTTGTGTTTCTGAAAAAAAAAAAAAGAATTATGTGTAATGACATAATTAATCATGAACTAAACAATCCCATCTTTTTCAGCACCTGCAGACTCAGAAAAGCCCTTCGACCACTTACATGAGCCATGACAGTGTCACAAAGACCGAGTCTGAGTCTATCTCAGCTCTGGTACAGAGTGATACAGTCAACAGTGAACTCCTAAGTCCTCCACGTACTCCCTGCAGAGCACCAAAGCTGGCAGTGGGGCTTTTCAGGGCTTCAAGGAAAATCAAAAGGTGATATAGGATGGAATGATACGTGATGGAATCCTTTACAATGTTTTTTGTGCTAAAACAAAAACATGGTAAAGGATCTCTGAACAAATACTGCCAGGTTCACAGAAAGAAATGAGTTCCTGGTTCTAATTGACCATCTGTCCTAGTGTTACTGGATTGAAAACCAAAGGGATTTTAATGTATTTAATCTCATCTATATGGTGCTTTATGCACAAGGAAGTAAGTCACTGAACAAAGCAGAACACCACAGGGTGGAGCTGGGGGATTGATATTGGAAATATTTATGGAGTTTTCTTTGTGGGTTTGGTTTGTTTGCCTTTTTTCCTGATGGATCACAGCATGGTTTGGATTGAAAGGGACCTTAAAGATCATCCAGTTCCAACTCCCCTGGCATGGGCAGGGACACCTTCCACTAGAGCAAGTGCTCAAAGTCCCACCCAACCTGGCCTTGAACTCTTTCAGGGATAGGGAATTCCCAGCTCCTCTGGGCAATGTTCTTGTACGTCACCACATTCACAGTAAAGATTTGCTCGTAATATCTAATCTAAACCTGCCCTCTTTCAGCTTGAAGCCATTCCCCCTTGTCCTCCCACTGTGTGTCCTTGTAGAAAAATCCCTCTCCGGCTCTCTTTTAGCCCCCTCAGGTACTAAAAGGCCACAATAAGGTCACCCCAAAGCCTTCTCCAGGCTGAACAACCACAACAGTGTCAACCTTTCCTCACAGGAGAGGTGCTCCAGCCCTCTGATTGTCTTTATGTCTCTCCTCTGAACTCATTCCAACAGTCCTGGGACTTGCGCAGAGATCCCCATAGCTGGACGTAATACTTCAGGTAGAGCAAATTTATGGGAAATTTTGTTTCCCAAAATTCCTCTTATCCTGTTCCTGCAGAAACAGCAGTATCTCAAAATCTGAAGAAGAAAGTGTGTGACAAAAGTGAAAAGATAAGAGGAGGATAAACCCCTGTTCCTCTATTGCCCTCAGCAGACAAAAAGCAATAGAAGGAGCAAGATGAATGATGACACACAGATTCTTTGAAAATGTGCAGTTATGCAAAAAACACTTCAACAAGTGAAGAATGAAGACTAAAATATTTTTATCTTTTTCATAAAACTGATTTTCCAGGGGGGGGTTTTGTTTCTTTCTTTCTTTGTTTAGAGACCATTTACTAGACTGCAGGGTGACAAAACAATTTCACTTAAAGCTGTGGATGTCACATATGCACCCGCTTCAGAGTGCTGGAAAAGGTAAAATGGTAGAAAAATCAAATTAACAACAAACTCCTTCACTCACAAGATCCTGTTGTGTTCCTATCTTACTCTACCACAGCAGATACCTTAGCTCATATCTCAGTAATTACTCATCTGTTTTTATTCTTTACTTTAAAACAAAAGGATTTTTAAAAAATTAAAACCACACGTGAAGTACACCGCCCCAGTTTCTGTTTGCTGTTTTTGTCTGGCAGTTTTGGACTCAAGGCAGCAGAACGCTGGTTCCTTTATTTTGGAGGGTGTTTTGTGGTTGGAGAGGGTGGTTTTTTGGGTTTTACACACTTAGCAGTTGTTAGAGCTAGTAATGTAATTCTTCACCACAAAAGTAAAGGTTTTTTCCCTCTTTTCACTCTCCAGCTTCTGTTTCTCAAGCAAAACAGCTCCCAAAAATGCAATATAGGAACATGCCACTGGACCACAAGAGCCCAAAGCTGTGAACAGCCCACACGATAATAAATGCATTCACTCCCAAACCCTTCAGGGGGAAAGACAAAAAGGCCTCTTTTTTTGCCTAGCCTGTATCACACACAAACTCCCTTTTTTTTTTCTTTCCTCTGTTTGCTGCACTTCCCAATTGCTACTCTTCAGTAAAGCAAACTGAACACCATTTTTTCAGCAAAAAGAGAGGTGATAGAATGAAAGGCATCTTCAACAACTATGATTTGGTGCCTTACTGGATGAGTGCTACATTTTCAGTCACAACACTGGGAGCGAGCACCAAGGAAATTGTGCTGGAAAGAAAGGCACAGCAAACACAGACTAACAAAAGCCTTTTAAGTCCCACTTGACAACACAGAGAGTGATCTGCCGGTGGTGCATATTTTCAGTGACGTCACCCAGACATCAGAAAGCAAAGTGAAGATCATTTTTAACTGTTATTTCCTTTCCCACGTCTCCTCTTCCCAGATGAAGGAAAAGGCAACAGGTTGTCTGTGAATAACTGCTAGTTAAAAATGTCAGAAACCCAGCTGGATTGTTTTCTGGCTCTTTTAATAAATGTACAAATGGTTTTCCATGGAATATTTGCTAAGCTGGACTGCACAAACACAAAGGCCCATGATCTGTACCGGAAAGAAGCCAGGGGAAGGCATCACAGACCCTCAAAAGGTCCTAGTTCCACAGCACCACGTTTTGCATATACAGCTGCACGTTTAGAAAATTCATCGAGAATTTTGTTCCTTTCGTGTTTAATTAGCAAGTCGTGCTCCTAAACCCTTTCGTGTCCCGGTCCAAACACGTGTGACAGACACGGACCTGCTCTCCACTAGGTGTCACTTCTGCTTCAGAAATGCAACAGAGCAATGGAAACACGACAAAAAAAACCCAACCCACCCGGCACCGGATTTTTCAGGTGACATCTGTACCTACAACTCTTCCTAAAGTCGTGGACAGGTACAGAGTTTTAAAATTTTACATGTCTCAAACTACGCATCTAAAAAAACATGAGAAAACAGTACACAATGCTTTGCCATACTCAGCATGGCAGTGACAGAAAAGTTTCTCTTCTCTGTCGTGGGTGCAAAGGAACGTTTTCCTACATGAACAAGGGACCACCACCTGGAGAAGCTGCCAGAGCCTGCTCTGACAAAGAGGCCTGTCTGGAGGGCCTGTCTCTGGTGCCGCTTTGCTGCTGCAGGTGGGAGAGCTGCTGTGCTGCTTTCTGTCCTTCCTTGCCTGCCAAAAGACCTCTGAGCATCAGGGGTCGCCGCAGAGGAGAGAAAGTGGCAGTGTGTGTGTGGCCTCGGCTCTGAGGCAGGCTAGGGCATGAAGGATGTACTGGCAAGAACACAGTAAAAATAGAAAAGATACAAAAGTGTGGGGTACAGAGGTAGGGAAAAGGGTTCCCCCCCCAGGNCTCCACTAGGTGTCACTTCTGCTTCAGAAATGCAACAGAGCAATGGAAACACGACAAAAAAAACCCAACCCACCCGGCACCGGATTTTTCAGGTGACATCTGTACCTACAACTCTTCCTAAAGTCGTGGACAGGTACAGAGTTTTAAAATTTTACATGTCTCAAACTACGCATCTAAAAAAACATGAGAAAACAGTACACAATGCTTTGCCATACTCAGCATGGCAGTGACAGAAAAGTTTCTCTTCTCTGTCGTGGGTGCAAAGGAACGTTTTCCTACATGAACAAGGGACCACCACCTGGAGAAGCTGCCAGAGCCTGCTCTGACAAAGAGGCCTGTCTGGAGGGCCTGTCTCTGGTGCCGCTTTGCTGCTGCAGGTGGGAGAGCTGCTGTGCTTTCTGTCCTTCCTTGCCTGCCAAAAGACCTCTGAGCATCAGGGGTCGCCGCAGAGGAGAGAAAGTGGCAGTGTGTGTGTGGCCTCGGCTCTGAGGCAGGCTAGGGCATGAAGGATGTACTGGCAAGAACACAGTAAAAATAGAAAAGATACAAAAGTGTGGGGTACAGAGGTAGGGAAA
Organism: Ifrita kowaldi; assembly: GCA_013398055.1. NCBI lineage: Eukaryota > Metazoa > Chordata > Aves > Passeriformes > Cinclosomatidae > Ifrita > Ifrita kowaldi. The sequence continues at coordinate 40,669 of VZRS01005480.1, read as the reverse complement.
AGGGTTCCCCCCCCAGGGACACATGGACTGTAGTAGGACCATTTTATTTGGTATGTTTTACAGGACCTGAAGTAGGAGACCACAAAGGAAGGGACAGGAGGCTTAAAAAACAAAAGAAAATACTTTAGGTATTCAAACACAGTTCTTGTGTGCATCCACATGACATTGTAAAGACCAAAGGCACCATGTGGCTTAAAAATCAGCAAGTCACAGGCAGAGAAAAAATTCACCAAAGGCTCTTAAACAAACAGACTGATGCAACTTCTGAGTCAGACAGTATTTCAAACAGCAGATTCCTAGAGAACATGAGAATTTCTTGCTTGCCTGATGCTCTTTCCATGAAGCCTCACTTCAGGTGACCACCCCTAGAGCACTCTTCTAGAGATGGACTGGTCTGAACACCTTCCAGACCAGAAAGACCTCAGCACACACAGGCACAACAGGTAAGAGCCTGGGACCCAAAACCTGAACTCAGGGGGTTGCAACTTAAGAAAACTCAGAATCATAATGAGACTCAGCAGCCCAAGAGAGGAAACTGCAGTGGTGAAGCAGAATAAACAAGGACAGCACAACCACCTCCTTGACAAGGATGGAAGCTAATGAGGAGCACTGTGCCTAGAGGTATAAGGACCTCAAAGTATATTTTCATTTCCTGGCTGGGTGGTAAAGCCATCACCAAGAGAGTCTGTGACTTCTTGGGGTCTTAAGCAGCAAATAAATAAAACACTGAAGGAATACAGCAGAAACATATCAAGACACATGGGTGGAAAAACATGTACTCTATGATCCTCTTTGACCACTCACTTATGGCTCTATGAAAGGTTAGTTTGTGTCCTGTAACACCCAAGAATTTGGTAAAGGTCGTGCTGGGATCTCTTACAAATTTTCATGGTGATAGGCCCTGCAACTGGTCTGTGCACTGAGAAAAGTGAAAAAATTGGAGAGCACAATCATTTGAAAGGCCCTTAGCTCCCCAATCTATCAATAGGGTTAGGCCTGTTGTGAGCAGGGGGTTGGATTAGGGACATGCAAATATCCATCACCGCCTTTATGTGAATCTAAAATGTTTGGTACCTGCTGCCCACCCCTGCTGTACAACTGTACTTGGTAACAGAAAACATGGATTGTGGCTGGAAATGCAAACTAGGATCGTAGAGAGCACCAGCACAAGCTGGGTATGGACATCAGAGGCAGGGTGGCAGAACGCAGACAAAAACTGTGCACTGGAACCAGAATGCAGATCCAATCAGCCAGCTGGTGTTCATTGCATCAACATTCCACTTCCAAAGGCAGCTCTTAACAGGACAGTCAGACAGGACTTGGACAGGGGCAGCTCAATCCTCACTCAGCCCTGGGAGACTAAACAGGGACTTGTGCTTAGGTGAAGATTCAACCTCAGCAAAAGGTAGCAGAGATGCTGGCTGATGATTTAACAGGGACAGAGGGAAGAAAGTGAGAACAAGTTCCAGGGAAAGTGAACAAATGTTAACAGCCAACCCACCTGCAGGGATGGGGGAAATGTGGGATAGGGAAGGACACCAACACAAAGTCAAGAGGTTAAGCGGCGTTGCAATGGAAATTGAGGCAACTAGGAAACCTAGGAGAGGAGAAGCACTAATGAAATCTGAGGATGAGCAAAAGGGAAGGCCAAGCAATGGTAATGGGAATATGAACAGAGAAGAATGCAGCAAAGAGGCAAATGAAATCAGTGGTGAGAGCAACAGCAGAGAACTGGGGAAGGGAGAACACCGAGACAGCAGGTGAGGCACAGCATAGGCATTAATGTTCTCTTTCACCAAGCAAAGAATCTGACACAGGACTGAGATCAGTAAAAACCAAAAGACATCTCTGACCAGCAGTGTGGGGGAGCAGGACACAGAAGCAGCATTTCCCTTCCTTTCAGACAGCAAAAGCAGCAAGTTGTTTTGCATGCACTACAGCAATCCCAGAACAGTGCATGTAGGCTTCAGTGCCTCAGGGTTGGATGGGAGATACAGGGGAAAATAAAGCTCAGAAAACATACAGCAAATACTATTCTCTGCACACACTTTCTGCTCCAGCCACAAGAGAAAAACAAGCCTGTGAGGTTGAGGTTTGAAGAAACAGGTGCTGATGGAAAGAGGAAGGGGCAGCACTTCCTGCTTAAGCCCCCAGCCTTGACTACTGCAGCAGCCAGAATCATTACAAAAGTGATAAAATGTAACACAACTTCCCTCACTGCAAGAGGGCCACAAGATGAAAAAAAACTGCGTCACTGACCTCTAAACCTAAGCAAGGAGAAAGAGCTTTTGGCACAGGGAAGCTCTTCTGCTGGCTCACTGAACTGAAGCCTAGGGCTACAGCAAAATGAGGCCCTTTAAGCTTCATCTGCATGAGAGCTATCAATAAAGCAAAACCTGGGTCAAAACGGGAGACAGAAACAGAGAGAGATTCTAATCTATCTTTTGAAAAGCAGTGGGTTTGTACCTTTATTATACAAAATACTTTACAATTAAAAAACATTTTCCCCAATAGAATCATATACAGATATTTATAATTAACAAGATTCAGTTACACACAAGATGGGGACTTTTGCACAAAGGAAAACCATGACAGATGAGCAAGAGAAAATTAAGACTTGACCCCTTCCCCCACCGTATTTCGGGAGAGGGTACATTTTAGACTTTTTTTCCCATCACTTTCTCTCAAGCCTGAACTCTGGGATCTCCCCTTACCCTGACTGGGTAAGGGCCTCCCCCATGCCCCCAGCATCAGTACAATACTCTTAAAAGGTTCATGAAGAGACACTGAGAAAGTAGCATCTGGCTGTACCATGAAGTTACCAGTGGCCAGAAAAGGGGACTACTGCCCCAGTTTTCCCTAGCAACCCACATATACACACATGCAAGCACATACATGGGGAAGCATGCTCAAACCCCAGAATTCTTCACCCTTTTGGGTGAAACAGCAATCCCACACCTCCAAAGCAGCCTGAACTCGAGACACACCCTTGCAGGCAGTCTCTGCAGAATGGCTCTCAGAGCCAAGGTCTCACAGCCAAGCTGGGCACTACTGCAAATGCAGTCTGGCAAGAGGGTGGGATGCTGTCTTCCCCACTTTGATCATCTGTGAACCAGCAGTGTCAGTCATCATGGAGGTGATAATGTGAACCGTTCAGGAATGCTCAGGCCACAACAGACAGGTTGGGGAAGTTGTACACTTCACCAGGGGGGTACTTGAAAAAAAACCAGTTGTCAATGATCTGCCCTACCAGGGCAAAGATGTGTGTGAACCCTTGTGAACATTTTCTCCCTAAGAAAGGTCACTCACTGCTGGGCTAGGCAACCGCTGCACTCGCAGGGCAGCCTATCCCAGAGTCACTGCTGGAGGCCAAATGCCTGAAGCAGTGTGGGCAGGTCACGGGCATCAGCTGCCCCATAGAGGTCACTCTGCCCCAGCATGGAGAGGGCCATGCGCAGGGTGCTCCAGATGTTGTCAGACATAGCTCCTTGTTGCCCCCGCGGACCTCGGCTCTTCTGCTGCATGTGCAAAGCCTCTAAGAAGTGCTCCACGGCCTCACTGTCAACAGAAGAACACACACATGCTTAGTGGAGAACATGGTACACCTCATACTCCCTTCCCCATTTGCTTCTAAACTATTTCTCCTCCAAAACAGTTTCCTCCTCTTCACCAGATCCTACCCCACACCAGAACCAGAGGTCCCCCTTTTCCCTCTAAAAGAATCAGGGCTCCAGACGGCCTCTACTCCACCTGTAACTGCATGACACTTGGATCTCTGGGCAGAGTCCACACACTCGCTCTGCTCTCCTACGCCAAGAGAAGGCTGCAGGCAGTGTGGCCCTGCCCTCGTAACCTACGGCAGTCTGTCTCCCACGAGCACATGAACTCGTGGGTCGCAGCAGAGCTGCCCATCCTGTGCTCACCGGTGGGCGCCCAAGTTGATGCAGCTGATGCCCAGGTTGTAGCGAGAGCGGATATATCCCGGCTGGAGCTCCAGTGCCCGACGATACGCGGCCACTGCTTCTTCACTCCGATTGCCGTTGGCCAGGGTGGCACCGAGCTTGTTCCACAGAAGGTGGTCCTGGAGGAAGGGGCACAGAGAAAGGGCTGAGATGAATTGGATCTCTTTAAGCTCCAAGCCAACCCTTCCTTCCACATATGTCTGTCTTATTCCTCCACTCCAAATAGGCACCTCTCGTACATGCAGCACCTCCACCCAAACCTTCACCCATAAATCTCCAAGTACCTCCAGCACCCCCAGTCTGCCCCTTGCTTACATTGGGGCGCACACTGAGAGCAGCACTGAAGCAATCCACAGCCTTCTCGTACTCGCCACTGAGGTTGAAAAGGACACCCAGGCCACACTGGACATCAGGATCCACAGTTGAGGGGTTGCTGCGCACAGCTGCTAAGAACAGCTCCTTCACCTCCATGAACAGTGAGCTGGAAAAGCACAGAACAGGATATTGGTGTACTGTGGAGAGAGCTGGCCTTGGCTTGCTCACTCTGCTTCTGCCTGGACCAGCCTGAGCCCTCCAAGGAGCCTTTCAGTCAAAGGCTGAAATTTGTAACCAGAACTCACTCAGACAGCAGGGAACTTAGGACACGCTTGGAAGGCCCCAGGTTTGTCCCCGAGACACTCTCCTCGGCTTCCTTGTCCAGCAGGTGGGCATAGTCCGGTTTATGGCGTAGCCAGTCCCGCAGGGTCTCACACGCCTGCTTCTGCAGGGACTCGTTGGTGAAGCTGACTGCTAAAGCCATAAGTGCTGTGAGGTTCCCAGGCTGCAGCTCCAGGCACCTGCAGGGCAAAGAATGAGAAGTGAGTATGGTATTAAATCAGTGTAGGAGACACCCAGATAGAGGAGGTGACACAACCAAGACAGAGCACCCTGTGACAGCCGTATGGTCCTGGTGGCACTATGCACTCCACAAGCAGCCACACTCAGCAGCTCTGCTGCAACACTCACCGTCTCAGGGCACTGATCGCCAACAGCTCCTGTTCGTTCTCTGCTTGGGTGGTTCCCAGATATTGCCAGGCCTGGGGAAGACATAGATGTACAAAGTCAGACTTACAGAGGAAAAAATCAGCCAACAAGCCACAAACACAGAGATTAAATCCAGTATATTATCCCACACAGTTTGAGAGTGAGATCAAATAGACCAAAGTATACACATTAGCCACAGGTATAAATTCCTCTCAAAAGATACACAGATGTCATGGCACATAGGTCCTCAAAGACAATAAAATTGGCATTGTTATAGTGAGTGAACAAAAGTGAATGTCTACCTGGAAATCTATCATAAAGCAACTGCTGGTAGTTTTACATTTTTAAATCACAGAATCTCCACTTCTAACTTCTAACTGTGGTCAAACTGCAGAGGAAGGAGGAAAATGCAGATCTCCTATTTCCCAAGAACAAAATGGCATAGCAGCAGTGCTAATAATGAGACCCCCGAGGCAGGCAGCTGTATGTACTTGTGCAGTAGTCCACTAGCAAGTAGTAACCTTGCAGAGTTGACTTTCAGACCTGAAAGTAGAAGCACTGTTATTTTACTGAATTTCCAATCATCATGACACCAGTACATGAAAATGACTTCCATCTCCAAGAAGCTGATATAAGGAATATTTAACTGGGCACTAAATCCAAAGTATCTGTTCACTTTATGTTGTTAACCACACCACTGGGTCCAAAATAGGCGAGATAGTTGGTGGGACTGTCAGCATGATGTACCTGCTTTGTGAATGTAAGTCACAAAATGAGGTATACACTACCTCAAGGAAGGAAATTGTTTCATCAGCAAAGACACAGAAACCCTGCACAAGCCACCACAAGCAGAAGGCAATCTACTCTCTTGAATCTCTCATGCCTCACCTTACATAGCTAGCTACAATTCAAGCAGAGCTGACCAGTGATAACTGCAGTGTTCTGCCAGCAGCAGAGCTGATGAGATTCAAGGTAAAGTTGTGACTTGGACCAAAGCAAACATGACATTTCCTTCAGAGCAATTGTTCATGTCTATTTGATCACTGTACCATTTGTGAAGTCTTGAATTCTCCTGTACTTTTTGCAGTCACAGTACAAGAATTCAGAATGTTTCCAACACAGCTAGCCAAACTGGCCCAAGATTTCTTCCCCTAAGGTTTCAACTACCCCTCCATCATGCTCAGCCTGCAGCCCACACTGCCTATGAGAAGAAAGCGACAGTGCTAAGAGATTTACACCACCTTTTGACCACTTCAAAGCTAAAGCAGATCTTCAAACCTTCTGCTTATTTTTCACCTATTACCAGTACCCTAGAAAGTTAGATGCCTATTCCCAGAAGCCAAGAACCTCGTTCCCAAGTGTCACTCTCATTTCAGTCTCAGGGTAATCAAATTATGTATGTCCAGTCATGTATAATTAGCAGGGTTTGAACAAGACACACTGAAAATTCAGCAGCCCTGGATCCCTGAGGCAGGCACTTCACAAACGGACAACACGGGTGTATTTATGTTCTTGCTGAGAATATCCACGTCCTCTACCCCTGGAAAAAGGCACACAGACTATTCCATTTTCCAATTCATCTTGCAGAAAATGAAGTGATTTATGGAAAAAAGTATTCACTTAGCGAGGAGCTGGAACTCTGTCTTCAGTGTAAAAATCCTTCTTTGGCTCACAACTTCAATTAAGACTGTGAAAACACCCAAGCCACCTCTCTCAACCCTTTTGGGTCACACCTTCTCCTAGCACCTAGATGAAAGACTTAGTCAGAACCGCAGTCTAATGAGCTTCTCAGAATTAGAATTTAATACAGATACGGAAAGCAGTGATCTGCCATAAGCTTCTCCAAACTTACAATGCCAATAAAGACTTTCACAGAAGCAACTTGAGAGATGAGAACTCCTTGTCTTGGCTCCATGCACAGTCTCATGTGTTTCAAAGATTTTACACAGCTCTGGGCCAGATGACTTTGTGCTTCCTGTAACCGACCTTAAGTCAGAAACCTCCTCGCTCAGAGGCTCCCTGAGGATCCACACGCATCAGCTACAAACTCAGAGCCGCAAAAAAATGAGGCGTTTTCATACACCCTGCACAGGTCCTAACACTGAAGTGAGATTTCTACACCCACCCTGACAGCTCAGCCCGTTACCTCTGCTGCCACTCACCTCCATATGATCTGGCTTCTGTTGCACTGCAGCCTCAAAGAGCAGGACAGCATTGGGGAGGTCACCTTCCTGCAAGCGCTTCCGCCCCTCTTCAAATGCATCCGGGTGATCTCTCATGGGATTATCTTCCTCGAACTGGTAACCCTAGCAGGGCAGACAGACACACAGGGGCTACAGCTAGCAGACAGGCTTAGGGAGAAGAGCACTCTCTACAGCACAGCACGGTCTAGTCTTGGTGCATCAGGAACACTCCAGCTGCAGACTAGCCAGCACCTAGTCTTCATTGCTATATGGTAGCAGATCAGAGAACAATGATGGTTCTTCCTGCCTGCTCTGTGCTGGAGAAATCCCGAGGCAAACACACTGCCAGTCTCCCCAAGGCAGCCCATCACAGTGCTAGGGCTGAGAGACCCTGTTCTCCCCTACCTTGTCATATGACGAGGAGTTGAGGTCTTCGTATTCAGAGAGCCAAGGGTGAGCCTCTGCATCTCTCTTGGCCATCTCCTCACATTCAGCCTGGAGTTTGTCCCAGAACTCCACATCTGACTGAAGGGAGAACAAAGTGTGACTGGAGTACCTCAGCCATAAACTCAGGTCTATAGACATGCCAGAGAACTCCCTCTTGAATGTTTCCAGCCCTCCTCAGAGCATGCAAACGAGAGAGGTAACCCTACCATGGGCTCTCAGTTGGCACCCCAGCCCTCCTTCTCAGCCAGCTTTACCTCCACAGCAGCCTTTGCCTGCTCAAATTCCGTATCAAGAGTTGACATGTTCCCAGATCGCGCAAATTGATCCACCCAGGCATCGGATGCCCCCTGGGAGTTTGGAAACAGAAACACACCTTTCTTTTTAGAATTTGGCAACCTCAGGGCATATCCCAAAACAGCAGGAGGGTGTGTGACGACCCTTCCTCCCCATCAGTGAGAACTGATGGCCTAAGAAGTGGAAACGAATTCATCTGAATCTCCTCTTCCTCCCAGATGCTGTGGGAGATGAGAAAACTCAAACTGTCCAAATACATTCCCAGCTTCTGGCTAGACTCTGCTAAGAGCCCAACAGCCCCTCCCTTGTCTCCCTCAGCATCGCTGAGAGCTGGACTTGCCATTTTCCTTTGCTCCCAGACTGTGCACTGTGGCAAAATGCTTTCCTCCTTCAGAGCATACAGGCCTGGGGCTCCTACCTGCTGCTGCATAAACTCAGCTGCCCATTGCTCTGCCTGATCTTGGTCTCTGTGGGTCACCTGATTAGCTTCGATCGATACCCTCCCATCTCCGATCTGGCGGACAAACTTTAGGAACTGCGGCAGAGAAATGAAACAAGGGTGGAGCTGGGCAGATGCTGTGCCCACAAGCCCTCTGCCCATGCCCCCCTCCTTCACTAAGAGGGCTTCTCTCTGCAGAGCGAGCTCAAAAGGCCCGGAGAGGTGGGAAGGACCGGACTTCACAAGAGTGGAGATGGATAATATCTAAAGTGTATTGTAGGATTCAACTCCCAGTAATCAGGGAAGAAATGGAAACGTGGGACAACAGAAGGCTTTGTTCCTACTGTCTTCACCCTTCTCAATTCCCCACACCCCTTATTCACAGTAATATAATTATTACTAATTATATAATTACTAATTCACAGTAATAATTAATCTCAGCCCCAGTCAGATTTCTCACCTCAGTATTCTTGAGTTTCGGATCATCCACTTTAGAGAGGAAATCAGTAACAGTTTTCTTAAGATCATCCTCAGGTTGGTATTCCTCATACCTGTGTTCCAAGGCAGTAAAAAGGGAAAGAGATAGTCTGACACCAGGTAACAGTGACTCTTTCACTAACAGTCTACACAATGGGCCAGACAACAGTATTGAGGGATACAACCCCTCCTCAAAGATTCTGGACTTCTCCTAAGTGATTCAGTAGCATTTTCCATCTGCAAAAATTCAAAATTACTACTGAGTTAACTGTGCAAGTGACTGACACAAACAGCAGCAGAATTAAACAATTACAGAGTCAGCACAGTTCTGCAGAGCAGTCTGGATTCTTTGCCAAGCTCACATGCCATCAGACATTGCAAGTTTTAGCACTACCAGAAACAAGGTCACATATCCAGGAACAAAGAAAGTAGGTCATGCCCACTGAAGAGGAAAACAGTGTCTTGGAAAAGCATCAGCTCTGCAGAGCATTGAGGGCTTACAGCAAAGACACAACTCAATATGTCTTGTCTGGCTTACAACAGGATAAGACCAGTTCTAGGTGTTACCACTACATTCAGCCTTGGGAAAGTCTTTGGAACTGGTGGCAATAACTCGGGAATGTCCATTATTTGCAGAAAGCTATCGGAGAAGGCAATAGCCAAGAGGCTCCAATCCAAATATACAATATTTTTTTTAAGGAAAGATCTAATTATTCCTGTGTGTTTTGTTTCTTTAATCAAAAAACTGGACTGTACTCAACAGGTACCTACAGAGAGATGATCCATCTTTAATCTACCACCAAAAAAAACCATTGAAATAATATGTAGAAGGCTGAACCTAGAAATATGTCAAGGAAAGGCTAGAAGTAGTTTGTCAGATAGGGAGAATTACATGATGAAAGTTTACAATTAGTTGAGTCCAGTAAAAAGCATCTGTTGCAGAAAAAAAGTTCCTGAACTCACTCCTGAAGTTACTTTAAGGAGCTTTGCATTAGGCATGAGATTAAGTTAGCCTACATGAGCAAAGTATCTTCCTGGAACGAGAGAAAAGAAAAGGTACACTCTCTTAAAAACTTCAGTTTGCAAGCATTGTTCCCTCCTCTCTCTGAAACCAAAGGCCTCAGAACACCAGTCTAGGTTATATGACTCAAAAGCATTCAGGCCATAGCAGATTTCTATCACCTTTCCAAACTTCACCCACCCAAGGGCCTAGCAGCAGCAGCTGGTCTTGAGAAGTCAGACTCACCATTTATCTGCCAAAGACTGATCTTCTGATTCCCCAAGCCACAGCTTCTCCTCTGACTGCTCTAGGTACTCTTCTGCCCACTTGGCAGGAGACACAGACAGCGGATCTGCATGGGAAGAACGGGGAGAAAAGTAAGACAGGCAGACCACCACACCTTTGTTTATGCTTGCTTCTTCTACCTTTGTTTATTCTGATCTAAAAATCAAGCCTTAAGTTCAGACAGTGAATTAATACAGAAGCCACTGTGGTGACAATAAACTTATGGTTTTCTACTTTAATATCACAACTTATTCATCTGCTCCCTGTGGGATACTATGTAGGTCAAGAAAATTAGCAATGCATTACAAGTCTCTGTCAAAAGCACAGCCTACAAAGCACTAGGTTTTCATCAGAACTTTCTCAAAGACCTTTGTAGATTCTAATTTATAGCCCCAGAACTATAAAGAGTGAAGGTCAAAGAGTGGGACTACCCAGCTTTCTACAGTGGACACTCCTGAAGAAGAGAATAGCATCTACTTAAATCTTGTCCATAATTTCCAGATTAGGGCATGGATGGTAACAGGACCCTATTCCAGACCCACCTCTACACACAATGCAGGATGGCTTTTCAAATAAAGCTTAACCTTTGGGCCAGAAACACTCACTTTGCACACTTCCAGGCTGTAACATCTCTCTACCTCCATGCAACTGACAAAAAATATTTGGCCAAAGCACACGAAAGAGTATTTACCTTTGTACCAAAGGCAAATTTAGCCTTACAAGAGGGAATTAGAAAACATGTAAACAAGAAGCAGCACCAGGCCATCTCCGACTTGCATCAGTTGAATCATAACTTTTATAAAAGCAGTTTAAATAGCATGCTTCTCCTAAATAGTCTAAGTAACCTAAGCTAAAAACAGAAGACCCTCACACATAAATAAAAGCTTCCACACCACATTGTTCATCATTTGACTTAACCATAACACCATCACAAAGCAGCTTTCCTACCCTCCACCCCAACAAAGCTGCTACAGGAAACACTGACTGCTGGGCCCAAAGCAATACTCCAATTTCACATTCAGTAGCTCTTCACTGTACACAGGCATGTGACTGGACATCATCTTGACAATAATTCCAAAAAGGACACATCACCTGTCACTTCAGCAATGAATTCCTGTGACCAGTCAGCCTCATTGTAATCTGAAGAGACATCACCAGCATTATCTGCTGCAGCCAAGAATTCCTGGGTCCAGTTTTCAGACAGCGCCAGGGCTGCCACACCTGGAGCTACAAGAAGGAAAAAAAACCAGAAGTGAGGATTGGAGCACCCAAAGGCACCGTTTATGTGTTCCAGGCTAGCCCTAATCACCTCTGATCCTTCTCTGTGTTATAATAAAATCACAGAAGTATTTCACTTGGAAGAAGTCTCTGGAGGTTGCTAGAGTTCTCACAGCAGATTAACATGAAAGCTAGAGAGGAGGCTGCTCAGGGCATTCATCAGGTAACTTCTGAATTTGTCCATGGCTGGCAATTCCCCAGCCTCCCGAGGCACCTGTTCCAGTACTGAACTACCTCCTCCAAGGGAAGAAATGTTTCCACATACCCAGTCAGTTCCCCTTTCCACAATATGTGTCCATTACCCCTTGTCCTTCTCCTGACTATTGCTGTGAAGATCCTGACCACGGCAGCTGAAGACAGCAGCGAGACATTCCACTCCCTGCCCCTCAGACTTCTCTTCCCCAGGTTAAAATGTCCAGTTCCCTCAGCCTTAACTCTTACAACGTGTATTCCCATCCCTGAATATTTTATCGATCTCCAAGGAACTTGTTGCAGTAGATCAGTGTACTGGGAAGCCCAAATCCAGAAACAACACTCCAGATACAATCTCAGAAGGGCTCAACAGATAGGAACCACCCTGCTAGGAGCTTAACCATAGCATCAAGATCTTTTCCAGCTCTCCACCTACTTCAGCTCCCCTCACCTCGCTGAGGGGCCTGTCGGAAGCTTGACTGTTCAATCTCTTGCATCTCAGCCAACAGGTCATCCATCTTAAAGGTCTGGGGTGCACGGGACAGCAAAGGGGCATTCTGCGTTTGCAGAAACTCTCCAACCAGCTGCCAAAGACAGAGATGGATTACAAGCACTGCACAGAACATGAACAGGCAGAGCCATAGAGCGTGAGAGAAGGGTTTGTCTGAAGGAAATATTAGCATCAGGTAAGGGGTAAAATAACAAACAGTGTTGACAAGAAAAACTTTAAGACGATTAATCAAAAGCTAAAAGGAAATGAGCCAATCTGTTCTTACCTCATCTTCGGTGGCTACTCCCAGTGGTTTGGATACCTGTAGGGAATAGTGGACAATTGTGTCAACAGTTTTGATCCCATGCCCCTCTCCACACACACACAGCATGACCCAATTAGATTACCTCTTCCTCTTCCTTGAGCTTAGGCCGTCAACATTTTCTTGCATTAGCTGCCTGCTAAAGGAGCAGGAACACTTTGAGGGATCCTGTCCAACCCCCTCCCACTACTGTCTGGCTTAGGCCCTGTGACACCAAGGCACACAGCTCACCACAGCCACCAACACCCCCTGCATGCCTACAAACATGCCCTCACCCCACAGCCCTGATTCGGACGACCCCTGGGCCTTCTTCCGCAAAATAAACACAACACGACACCAACTGCACCGACAGCCCTCCGCCCTGCTCACCCCCAGCCCGAGCTGACCGACCCAGTCCCCGGCAGGACCCAGNCGGGGCGGGGCGGGGCCGGGCCAGCCTTAAAGGGACGGGCGCCGGAGAGCCTTAAAGGGGCACAGTGCCACGGCCGCCCGCGTGGCCGCCGGGACCCGTCCCCACCGGGGGCTGTGCTCCCGCAGCTCCGGAGCCGGCTCCCGAGGGGGGTGCCCCTCTGCTGGCCGTGGAACGGTGTGTAGATGGATGTGGTGCGTACTGTACACATCTCTTTGTACTCGCGAATATACGTAAATATATATTTTTATATATATATATATTCCACGAGATGTGTATGGCATGTATGTATGAGACATGTATGTATGTGTATCTACGAGATATGTGTATGGTATGTACCATATACATCTCGTTGTATTTGTGAATACACATAAATATATATATACATATATATATTCAACGAGATGTATATGGTATATACACGTATATATGTGTAGAGGAGCGTATACTGTATCAGCACACGTTTGTCCAGCTGATGGACTNTCGGGCGCCCCGGGGGGCCAGGCCAGCGGGCCCTGCAGTCCTTCCTGCCGCAGGGCTTTGTCCTGGGTGAAGTGCCCCGCCAGCTTCATCAGGGGGTTGGAGCCCCCGCACTCCGGCTCCACCAGCTCCCTCATGGCCATATATATACATATATATATTCAACGAGATGTATATGGTATATACACGTATATATGTGTAGAGGAGCGTATACTGTATCAGCACACGTTTGTCCAGCTGATGGACTGATATTTTACTAGAATAAATATCAACCTGCAGCTGGCAGCCGCAGGTTGAAAGGGCACGCATTTAGCTGAAAAGAGTGTGATAGCTGCAGATAAGCCATAGAAATGTCAACTCCTTCCCAGCCTTGATCATTCTCCATTCGTGGTTCCAAAGGACAAACCACCTGGAAAATCAGAGGTCATTTGTGTATAGCCTCTAAAAGAACAGGAAAGGCACAAAGAGGAGGTTGCATGATGCGTGCTGTCTCCCGTGACATTAGAGTGCTAGAAATAAATTGTTTTCAGAATCAAATCCCATCTTCTCCTTTTCAAAGGAATATGCTCCTCTGCAGGGTCCTCTCCAGATTTATCAGGTTCACTTCATCTGTCCAAAATATGACATCTGGTGTGGTTTTAGACACAATTCTTTGACAATAGGTCTTCCTGCCTGCTCTCCTTACTGCTTTGAAATGCATATGACATCTACAGCCAGTTCTGTGCTAGCAAGTAGTACACATGGCTCAACAGGAGCAAGCCTTTCAAGTTAGAAGAATGGGGGCTGGAAATACAACATCCACACCAAACATGCTTGGGGAGCTTTACTTTGGATCATGTCTTCCTTGGTCCCGTGGACTGCACACCAATTAGTGGTTGATGTGCATGAGGTGTGCCTTGTGTGCAGCTTAGCACCACCAAAAATGAATCTCATTTGCACATCAAGACTGTCCTGCAGGACAAACCCAAGCCCAGCAAGCAGGGATTACTGGAAGATTCATTGTGAAAGCGCACTTCTGGCATCCTGGAAGGTTAAAACAGGACTCACCTGCTATTACCAAATGCCTATCCTACGTATGCTCAGTGTGATCAAGGGTTAGCAAGAGCACTTGAACAGAGAGGGATGGAGAAGGCTGTGGGGCAGAATTCCAAATTACTTTCAAGAAGAAGGCATGGGCAATGCTGCTCCTAAGTAAAACCAATAGACCCCACAAAGACGGGGAGAAGGGGAGTGTAGGCATTGAGATTAAGGCATGGATGGAAATCCAAAAGCCATCACAGACTGAGCAGTGATGAAGACATGAAGTAGTTTTGATTTATAAACATTTGCAACAAAGTTTTGGGGTAATCAGCCTATGATACCAGCTTGGCCTTCTGGTTCAGGAGAGGGACAGGGAAACATTGCTCTGTAAAAAAAGCTCCCACAGCCTCCCTTCTGAGGCTGAGCAGCAAGAGCAGCCCCATAGGGAATGCCCTCAGGGTCATCGCTGATGCCTGCAGGGACAAGAAACACTACAGTAAAATGTGTCCTCTCTTGTCTTCCCCTCTTTCTCTTTTCCTGGAGAAACAGTTAGTTTTCCCTGTTCCTGAGCTGCCTTCAGTCTCACCAAGACTCTTGCAAAGCAGTACTCATCACTGAACCAGTTCCAACATTGAGCAATCCTTTGATCTGCTGAAAATGTGGTGGTATCATTTGCACCAAGCTGGAGACAGCCTGTAGGAGGCCTTCAGAAAGCATCTTCTGTGACAAAGTCATAGTTTGCCATTGCTTAAGAGTGAGGCATGGGTGCCCCTTCCACCTGCAGGTACAGAAAGAGATCTCGCAGAGCAAGATTTTCCAGGTCTTAGAGCCAGAGCAAAGGAGACAGCAGGAAAAGCTGGATGGCCCTTTATCCCTTGGAGTCCCAAAAGACTGTGATGCAACTGGAAGGACCAGAAGTGGCAGTGGTGGCAGAGCATCCAGGACAACCACAGCTATAGTTGTTGGTGGATAAGTATCCTGCTGAAGCCACAACTATTCCTGTTTGCTGGCAGAAAGAAAAGGGTCTGATCTAAAGTCAACAGGAAAAGAAGCATAGTCAATGGACCCCTGCAAGTGAAGTGTAAATAATTTGGCAGCAAGAAGTAAAATATCAGGAGCCCCCAATAACTCTTGGAGAGGTGAGAGAAGCAAACAGTACAGCTCCTGAAAAGGTTTCCTGTCCAGGCCCTGCATCCTTCAGCTGTTCTGAACACCAACAGTCTGCTGAAGGTCGTGGGCCTGATGGGGACCAGTGACAAAATGGAGGTCTCTGTCTAACTATTCCCCATCCTAACTTTTGGAAATTCATTGTTTCTTTCCAAGTGCAGAATTTAGCACATGCTTTTATTAAGTGGTGTTCTACACTTTCTACTTCTCCCATTGATCAAGATCATTTGAATATGAATTCTCTCTGCGAAATCCATTGCAACCCCTCTCAGGTTAATGTTGTCTGCAAATTTTAATAGGCACAATTTCCTAGTCCAGTGTATAAATTACTGAAAAAAACACGAATAGCACACTGAAAACAGACCTCTGCAGGAGTCCTTGATACTTCTCTCCAGACAGGCAGCATAGCATCAAAAACTAATCTTAAAATTTTCCAGTCAGCATCAGACTCTCCCAACAGCGATTTCAGTAGATCCAGTTTCCCATGTTTTCTAACGTGCTTGTTAAACTGTCAGATGAAACAGAGTAAAAATCCTACTGAAGTCAAAATATTTAACATCTGTTATTGCTTCCTTGTCCACAAGGCCTGTTAGTCTGCCATGAAAGATTGGTTTGGCTTNTCTTTCTTTTTCCTGGGGTTTTTTTGTTGTTACTGTTTGTCTTTTTTTTTTTTTTTTTTTTTTTTTTTTTTGCAAATGGAAGATGTGAGTTGTCTATGTAATGTTTATTTGTTCCAGTATTCACAGGGGAAGGCAGTAAAATGATGCTGGTTGGCTGGTAATTAATCAGATTTTTTTTTTTACTAATAGCAAATATATTTGGCCTTTTCAAGTCTTCTGAACCTCTCTATTGCCAAGATATCTCAAAGATAATGGCCAGTGGGCCGTTCTCTAGTTCTCCAACCGTCACAGGATGAAGTTCATCAGCCCTAATTGGTCTGAAAACACTGACTTTGCCTAAGTGCTTAGAAATCTAGAATGACTTTGCCCCACTTGGAATTGGTGCTATTTAAGATATCCCCCTAGCCACCACCACAGTGAAGGCAAGTGAAAAATGCTTGGAACTTCTAGGTATCTTTGACCAATTACCAATTTCACCAGAAAGCCAGTCTTTTTACTAGCCTTCCCCTCATTGCCCAGGTAGTGACAGGCACTATTGATGAGCTGATAGTTCTGTTCTTTTCCACCGCAGATAAGGTATTCAATTCCTTTTCAAAGTATCTTTGTACTTAATCGAACTCAGTTGCCATGTCTCCCTTAATTCCTTCTCCTCTAGACTAAACACTGCAATTTTTTTCAATCCTTCTCCTTGAATGGCCAAGGTAGTTATTCCCCTCTGTGGGTTCACTCTCCCCATTTGCCTCTGTTGTAGCAGTGTGGTACCCAAACTGGACACTCAGTCCTGTGTCACTCAGCGCTGTGAGTGATGTCGCAGCAGTACAGAGCTGTTCTGAGAGCTTGTTTCATCCGACCTACAGGCTATCCTCCTAAACACATAAACCGAGCTGATGTGTGCCTTTTTGGCAACAGCATCATGTTGATGTACATTCTGCTTTTTTAAAGGAAGATGATATTTAATGAACTCTGACGCCCTCTGAAACTCTGCATTTGCAAAAGCGAAAGAGAATCTTTTGCCCCTGAATATTCCCAGTCTTTCTCGCACTGCTCCTCCGAACTTCAAAGTCATGTGTCTAATTTATTCAGAGGGTTGGGGTTTTTCTGTGGGGAGCATTGGCCCGTTTCACATGAACCCAAACATCCGAGGAAGCATCTGTGGTCCCGTGGGCGAGGACGAGAGTCAGGAACGACTTGGCTCTGCTCTTGGACCCATCGCTTTCCCGTGGTCAAAGAAATCAGTTTGCCACCTCTGCAAATCAGTTTGTCACCTCTGAGTTTGTTTAAGTTTGGGGGTCGGTTTGGGGGTGGGGGGAAGGGGGGCGTGGTGTTGGTT
>VZRS01005480.1:0-23246 GCA_013398055.1 Ifrita kowaldi | reverse complement strand
CACGCTGCTCCACCTGCTCGCCGGAGGGTGAGTGGCCCCGGGAGGCGGCCGGGGGCAGGAAGGTGCCCTGGGGCGGGACTCGGGCCGCGGGTCCAGCAGGGAGCCGGGGCAGAGCAGCCCCCGCCCTGCCCCGCCGCCCTCGGCCGCGCGGTCGCGGCTGTGGTGGGTCCGGATCGGGCTCGGCGCTGTGGAGCAGCCCCGCAGCGCCGGGGTGCATGCCTGGCTCCGCGGCTAGGGAGGACGGAGAGCCTCCCTGTGGGACACGGGGGTTCATCCAGCCTGAGCTTGCCGGGCACGGCGGGCAAGGGAAGCGGGGTGCTGGGCGAGAGGCCTCCTCAGCGGGGCAAGTGGCGGAGCATCCATGTGCTCTGGAGGGCGGCCAGCTCTCTCCATCAGCGCGTGGCTGAGATTCCTGTGTGCCTTTTCTGGCTTTAAATAGTGCGGCTGTTCTGGTGAGTCAGGTGTTTGGATCCCAGCGGTGCCTCTCTCCATGCGAAGCGTGCCCTTGAGCAAGTCATTTCCCACGTGGCGTTTCCCCCTTCTTCTCTTTGAAGTCTCAAAGCAATGAGCTCCAAGTTTATGGTGCCCTAAAGAAGAAGATAATGTGGTCCTCCGGACTTTGCTGAGTAACTGCACAAGTCCTCTGCTTAGGCAGCCATCTAATCCCTTTCCAAATCCCACCAACCTGCTGGAGTCCGTGTGGCAGTGAAGCCTCTGATGCAGCATGTACAATAAGGCACATAATTTAATTGCTTTTAATTAGTAAGCTTCCAGTTTTCTGCAGCTAATGCAGTTCTTGTGCTATGTCAGCCTTTGCATATGTGTACTCTGTTCCCATTTTATTTTGTATATGTTACTCTCTTTTATTAATTTATCCTTTGAACTACATAATAATTGCATCTTAAACTGTCTTAATATATTTTTATTTCTTAGCTTTCTTCTTAAGCTTTTCTTCGTCTTTTTCCACCATGGTTCCTGAAAAACTGAGAGTTTGGCTAGTGACAAGAATGTCACCAGTGGGAACTTAGTCTATATCCTGTCCTCATCCATTAACCAATACTCCTGAATTACAGCTAATTAAAACCCCATGGATAATAATGTGAATAAGAGATGAATGAGAAGTTCAGTTTATTGCTGCACTGTATTTAATATTACTGGTTTATGCAATGAAACAAAACAGGGTCTCATTCACGAAGAAACAGTTGTTCACTTTATCTTGCAGTATAAGAACTGGGGACCATCAAAAGAAATTTGTGAGAGGTTTGTTCAAGACTAATGCAAGAACATAGTTCTTACCACAGTGTGCAGTTAAACTGTGGGACTCCTGGCCACAGGGTAGCAGAGGGTAAAGGCTTCTTACGTGTCCAGGAAGCATTTTAAAAAGGTGAATGAAAAAGAATGTGTGGAAGGCTATTAAAAGCAAGGTAACATTTCCAGCTGAGGAAATCCCTGAGCTGATAATTGTAGGAAGCTGGGAGAGTGCTCTGGAGGTGAGTATATCTCCTACTTTTCTATAGGTGACCTTTATTTGTCCGTGTCCTAGGCAGAAGCCTGGTTTAACTGCAGGTTTGTCTGACCCAGCATTGCTATTCTTAAATGAAGATCTTCAAGCCATCTCAGTTTTTGGCTAGCCTAAGTAAGAGCTAACATGAATTTCCAGTAAACCTTGTCACCTCTGTGCATGTGCTTATACACCTTCTAGATCACTGAAAAAATGTTAACAGTGTCTTTTGTATTTCTCAACTAATCCTCTTTTTCTGTCACCTCAAACTTTCCATTTTTCCCTTTAAAATGTGAAAGCAAGATCTAGAGGCAAGTACCATTTTCTAAGATAAAATTACCCGCCTTCTCCAATTAGCACTTTTTGCCACGGCTTTGCTCTGAGAGCACATCTTGTACTCGTTTGCAACTGCTGCTCTTCATCCTATTTTGCAGGAATTGCTTTAGTTCCTGCTTTTAGAGTAATGACACATAATTTTCCATTTCTCCTGAAACAGAAGAATTTTGCAGACCTGTGTCTTTCATACAGTGTAAGCAGCTGTATCATCATGTAATGCACAGTAATACATCGCAGTTGAGATTTCTTCTAGTTTTGAACAACTGGTATGCCTCATTTCCTCAGCTTTAATTAATTGGTGTTCGTTTTTCCTCTTTAGTCTTGCCATGGAGCCATGGTGGCTCAGAGGTCCCCCTTCACCTCAGACTCTGTTTCTGCTGATTGAATGGCCTCCATGCTAAGGAGTAACAATTTCTTCATTTGTTTTTATTGCTTTTATAATACTTCTCTATTATGTGTATGGGTCAGTAGCTTCAGGAACTTGATCTCAGGAAACTGTTATATATACTGGAAGTCTGGGTTCAAACTCATATCCTGACCATTGCAGACGGGGACTTCTTGAAGAAATAAGATATTAAGAGAACATTGTATAAACTTTTGCTGCCTTATGGACTATTAGAGAGAAGAATTTTTAGCATATCAAGCAATTGCTTCTCTAAATGTTTCCCTGATATATTGTTTGCTCAGCTTTTAGATAAGGAGTTGAAACTGCCCCCTATTCAGACCTTTTAGACCTTGATCTGTCACCACTGTACTCAATCTCCTCCTGAACTAGAGACTGCACTTCTGGTCAAAAAAACAACAGGCATGTAAGTCTGGAGCCTGTATCAGACAAAATAATAGAATCTATGGCAAAGAACAGGGCTGTTGGGCCCCTAAGTGAATCTGGTCTATATGGGAAGAATCAACGTGGCCTTTGTAAAAGGAGACCCTGCCTCATGCAACTCTGGATTGCTGTGTAGGCTGTGTGTTGGTGTCTGTGCTTGGTCAGCCTGTTCACCCAGAGAACCTGAGCCTGGATGTTCACTGCTTTGCTGTGCGTTGTCTTCTGAGCAGGAGCTAAATTCTGGAGTCACATCACCAGACTCCCACCACTCATCATATGCCTCCTGAGGGAAATTGCTGCTGATGGACTGCTCTGCAAGTCGTCACCACCACTGTGTACATCTGCCAAGGGCTTGACAAAGCAACATGAGTGTTACAGAATAGCATAGCTAGTTGCTGGCATCATTAGCTGCATAATCTCCTAGCTGCCATATCTTCAACTCTTGGATGTCAGTCCAATAGGCATCCAAGGCTCTCTGTTTTGTTTTTTTTACCCCCCTTCCTGTTGGCAATGATAATGAAGCCCTAGGAGCAGAGGCTGTGGGAATACTGTGTATGTGCACTGAGCTGTACAGACTTTTTCAAAATAATTCTTCAGAACTCTCGCCATTTGCTGTCCTGGCTTGTCATATGTAATTCCGATGATACACCTGACTCTTCCCTGATACCTTGTAGTTCTTTGGTTGGCTTTTCTTTCTTTGGAGCAGAGTGAGCTTTTTTTTAAGCCTCCATCTCTTGAGAAACAAAGCAACTTTGGCTGTAGCAGATGTGAACGATCGTCCATTTGTCAAAGCCTCTTGCATGGCTTACATGCAAATTCATCTCAAAATAGTCTTTCAGGTATTGAGCATCCTCTGGAAGAGCAGAGTTATCAGTCTAAGGATTTAGAGGGGCAGAAGCTGAGAACCAAATGTATCAGTTCTGACTTGCCCCTGAGGGGTGAAAAGGGAAAAAGGGGATGTGTGTCCTTTCAGCATTTCTGCGGTGTGACGACACCGATTGATGGAGATGGTTCATGAGTTCCAAAAATAGGTTCTGCCTGCTGAAGGTCAGGGTCCTCTTATATTAAGCAAGCCAGACTTGGAGAGAGCCTGGCTGTTGGCAGAAAATACAGATCTTGCTTACAGGGCCTTGCAAATGTGGGTCTGACCTAGGTATGGATTAAAGACACACAGGCAGGCTGAGGGGTGGGAGAGTTCTGCGCTGCCGCTCTGTGAGCCGGTGTGGCTGTGGCGAGGTGTGAGCCACGGTGCCTGGTGACCTCAGCAGAAGGCTTTGCAGTGAGGTTGGGCAGCAGAAATGTTTGCTCTGGGGGACTGCTGAGTCCCCACGGACTTGGGACTCTCTGTCTCAAATACTGAGTAAGGTTTTGGAGTGAGGCTGCCAGATGATGCCCCAAGCTGAGCTGTTACGTTAATCAGTGTCAGAGCGGGAGGTCATGTGTGGCACAGACTGGGTTACCTAACCTCCTCTCCCAGAGGGGAGAAGTTGTGGACAAGCAGGGTCAGAATTATTACCCTATGATGGCACAGAGGTCATTCTGAAATGCGCTGCTGTGCCCTAGATGTGGTGGCACAGCTGGAGCCATCCTGACCTGTCCCCTGGAAGTGGTGAAGACACGTCTACAGTCATCCCAGCTGGCACTGCGGCCTCTGTGCCTCCCAGAGATACAGCTGCAGGGGGTGAGTGTGAGGCTGATGAATCCTACCCCACCATCTCCTGGAGTGCTCCAGTTGCTGAGGTGAGTAGGACAGGGGAGTGTGCCTGTTAGCACCAGGGAGGTGATGGGTTGGCTGTCATGTGGAGGGTGTGAGGGGAGAGAGAAACAGAGTTGAGCTGAGGCTCTGGAAGCCACAAGTGCAGTGGAAAGTTTGATCAGAGCACAGGTACATCTGCTTCTCACTGGTGATCTGTGCTCTGCAAGGCAGCTTTGGCGACTGTGAGAAATTTCTCAGCTAGTGGTTTGATTGGGCCCAGAGGGACGGCGTCATCAAGAATAGGATGCAATGACTAGTGAAAAGTGTCCCTGCCCACGGCAGGGTAGTTGGAACTAGATGATCTTTAAGGTCACTTCCAACCCAAGCCATTCTATGATTCTATGACTGAAGGAGAGAGAAGTGGTTGGAGAGGAAATGAGAGCAGGGCAAAAAAAGGGTAACATAGGAGGTGAGGAGAGGGTGCTACAAGAAATACCGAAGAACAAAGAAGGAGGAGGAGCAGGAGAGCCCCCAGCTTAGTTATTCTGTTGGTTTCTCTGTTCATGTCCTTCTGTAGGGCCATCCTTGAGAAGGAGGGCGTGCGGTCCCTGTTCCGCGGTCTGGGTCCAAACCTTGCTGGGGTTGCTCCTTCCCGGTGAGTACTGCTCTGTGACGGTGCCTCATGTTGTACACTTTTGAAGGGACATGTGTCATACCTGTTGCTCCACTTTCTGAAAGCAGTTTGGGCATTGTGCTCATGTGCCACAGAACCCCTTCACGCAGACATTTTCTGGAGCTTCTGGTCATAGTGTATCAGGTATAAATGGTATCTGACAAACCTGTGCTAGGATTAAGAAAAGTTGGAGTGAGACCCCACAGTAGTGTCTCTGCTCCTCAGAGGGGAGCTGTAACCTCTTCTGTATTTTTTTCCAACCAGGGCTATATATTTTGCTGCCTATTCTGGTGTTAAGGAGAGGCTTAATACTGTCCTGGTACTGGAGTCCAAGAAGGTGCACATATTAGCAGCAGCCTGTGCAGGTGAGCCATTGCTGTCTCAAATCAAAACCAAGAGGTCCTTCTCTCTGGAAGTGCCTAAATGTTTCATTCCTTCTCCATTGCTGCTCTGAAATTTTCTCCCTCCACATCTGGAGAAGTGAGTTCCTTGGGTAACCAAAATGTTTTCTTACTCTTCATTCTTCTTAGGCTCATCTCTTGAAGTCTAGTCTTTACCCCTTCAGCTGCTATCAGGAGCTCTGTTCTGCTGTGAGAGGGAGAAGGCAGCGTGTAATTTAGACCACTCACAGAACCATTTTTCTTGATATAACCCAGTTCTCTAACAAAATCCTCCACTCTTGCAAAATTAGCCCGCTGTTTCCTGCCTCTTTGTAACACCCGGGCCTGTAGTAGGGTTTGGTTGGAGGCAGAGGAGCTAATCACCGCTAGACAAAGGCTGGAATAGGGGAGGAGGAGAATCAAATAGTCTGCCCTAAATATCTCTTCTCAAGGTCATTCTCAAATTGCAAATGCCTGCAGCGTGCCAAGCAGAGCTCAGAGAGCTGATAGATCAGCACCTCTTCACAAACTGTCAGCGTGATCCTGGCGCTCACGGCTGTTTTCCTCTTCCGTTCCCCAGGCGTTAGCTCAGCCACACTCACCAACCCCATCTGGTTAGTGAAAACCAGGATGCAGCTGGAAGCCAGGTAAGGCAGGGCAGCAGTGCAGAGCCCACTCCGTGTCACATCAGGGTTGGTTTGGGGGTGGTGGTGGGCAGGGAGAAGTCTGTGACTTCTCATCAGAACGTGGCAAGTCAAAGGCTGGGCAAGAGCCTTGTGGCTGTGTTCACAGCAGCACTGCAGGTCAGGGGTGCAGCGTGCTGTCCTAACCCTCTCCCTTCTTTACAGGGTGAAGGGGGAGGTGGCCAGCAATGCTCTCCAGTGTGCCATGCACGTGTACCGCACTGAAGGCCTGCGTGGGTTTTACCGTGGGATCACTGCCTCCTATGCCGGGGTGTCGGAGACCATCATACACTTTGTCATCTATGAAGCACTGAAACAGGAGCTGAGGAACAGCCAGCATTCCCATTCCCCAGCGCTCACACTTCCACCAAACAACCACGATTTCTTTGGACTAATGGGCGCTGCTGCTGTCTCCAAAACATGTGCTACCTGCATTGCCTATCCACACGGTGAGTGGGTCCACTCTCCTTGCTTCTGTTCCCCTTGAGGGGCGATGCCATGCCTGCAGGATGCATCTGCTAATACGTGGCTTCCCTTCTTGTCTCTCCAGAGGTCATTCGGACGCGGTTGCGAGAGGAAGGGTCACGGTACCGTTCCTTTGCACAGACTCTGCAGCTCGTGGTCCGTGAGGAGGGACCCTTGGCTTTGTACCGGGGGCTCCTGGCGCACCTGATCCGCCAGATCCCAAACACGGCCATCATGATGGCTACCTACGAAGTCATCGTGCATTTGGCCTCCTCCTTGTAAGCTGTAGCACTTGGCTGAGGCTGCTGGGGACGTACAGGAACATCGTGGTCCCAAGACCTGGTCTTCTTCAGTGGTCTAAGAGGTGGTGCTTTTTGTCACAGATGAGATCTGGGTCAGGCATTCTCAGGACACAGTGACTATTTTGTGCCAAGTTTTTTGCTGAAATGTGCACAATGTAGCCTTTTTTTTTCTTTCTGGAGACTTGAATTATTCCAGTGCTTCAAGATGTCAGGGCACTGGTTTGACAGTGCCTCTTGTAAACTCCCTTGCTGAAACAAGGGTATGGAACTTACTGGGAAGGAGACAAAGCAGGAAGTGTAAGTGTCTTAGCCCCAGCGTGTTCACTTCTTTTGGACTGAGTAACAACCATCCGTGGGCACAGTTGGGCATGAAGACAGGCTAGAGCTGAGACATCTGAGAGAACAGCAGCAAGCAGAGATCTTGTGCTGCAACTTTTCAGGCCCTCAGAGGGGCTCTTCCACTCTCACCTACTGTACTGCCTTCTTGCCCCTGAGGAGGATTTCTCAACCTTGGCTGCCAACAAATTGCAGAATTTTCCTTTGGGTCCTTCACATGTTGCAGCCCTTTCCCCAAGATGTGTCAGGCAGCTGACAGCCCGTTTTTGTCTTGCAGGGTCTGAAAAGCCAGACCAGGTAGACCCAGGGAAGAAGCACAACCTGCTCTGAAGCACTATCCTAACAATTCATGCTACTGCTGGGCTCAGAGCCACACTTTGCTAGTATCTGTTGTGTTTCCATCCCCTCCATTCTCAGCAGGAAGAGGAAGATGTCTCCTTCCCCCAGAAGTGCTGGGGCTGTTCTACAAGCTGGAACCCCTGGTATAAAAAATACTCTATCATACTGATAAAGAAAGCAGAGCAGGTGAGAAGATGGATGAAGCTAAGAAGATTTAGCCTGTTTCTGTTGATACACTAAGTGTATGGAAAGAGCCTTATTTATTTTTTTCCTGTATTCAAGAATTCAGTTTGCTGCACATGCTACATTTGCCTGTGACAGGCTTGAGTGCCTTCTGTTCCTTTGTGGGTTCCTAGCCCCAGGTCCTGGGGAAGGCTACATCGTGTTTACAAAGAGCATTTTGACTCTCAAAAAGGCAGGGGCTAGGGTCGTGAGTGATGTGCTTTTCTTGTTTCATCACATATGCTAAAAAATGTAACCCTTCCCCGAGATAAGGTAGTAATTTCAGTAAATACATGCTCTGGACAAGCTCCAGTTTCACATTAGAGGCTACACTATTTCTTTGCCTGGTTGTAGTGACAAACTGCAGAAGTCCTGAATGTTTTATTTGAAATCCATTTATTTTAAAATCCACTTTGTTTCCTCATCTTTCTTACCTTCATTCATTTAGTATTAGGAGTATTGACAATTTTACAAAGCGACACAAAGCTGCAGTGGTTTGTTGGTTGTTTTTTTTTTTTTTTTTTGCATGAAACGAGAATAAACCTCAAATGACAACATTGAAAAAATATACAATATATATATATAATATCTGGGGAGGGGCTGTGAGAAACCCCACTCTGAGCCCTATGGCTGGCTCTGCCTTTCAGATTTCCGTTCTTTCCAACATCTACATCACAGTTTGAACTGTGCCACCATCATGTGTAAGTGCCCTAACACATGTTTCTGGAGAGCCAGATGGGGGGTCAATAATGTGGGGAATGTCCACAACGAGAATGGCAGAAGATGAAGGAACATGGGAGGCAGAAATGGTTGAGTGAGGGAGGAGCACATGTGTACACGGTGGGGGAGGAAAGAAGTTGACAGTAAGACACCTCCTCCTTCCTGCCATTTGTTTCAGGGGGATCCACTGGGCGGGTGTTTTAAAGCTCCTAGTAGCGGTGAGAGACGTCGCTTTTGCCGATGATGTGCCGGTCATTCATGTCACTGCTGTCCGGGGAGTCGGGTGTCTCCGAGTCGCTGCTGTCCTCATCATCCTCCATGCCCTCGCCAGCTCTGCCCTCCACGCTTCCTGCTGCCCTCTCCTGACAGCTCTGGTAGGACTGCGCAGGTGAGACATGGGGTAAGGAGAAGGGTCTGACAACCCAGCTGCCCACCCAGCCCTGGCCACAGTAGCTGCTCCTCACCTCCATGGGGTTGACGATGATGGTGAGGGCCGAGTCGTCCCAGAACATGTCGCTGTCTTTGCCTCCAGTGCTGGTGTGCCCCGACTCAGCAGCCCCAGGGACCTCTTGCCCCACTCCCCGCCGGTGCAGGGAGTGGATGCGCAGGATGCCGAGGATCACCATAAGTGCCAGGAAGCCCACACACACCACGATGATGACAGTGGCAGCACTGGGGACCACTTGGAAGAAAGAAAGCGAGAAGTTGTGTCTGGAGTCTGTCACAGAAACATGCATTTCCAACCTGACATGCAGGAACTGAGATTCCTGGGCAGAGCTTGGGTTTTGGTCTGTGCAGGAACATATCCTGACTTTTCTATGCCCCTGGGCACAGGCAGTTCCCGTGATGTCAGCCTGGCTTGTAGACTCTGCACATCTTTATCTGCAGAATTCACCAGAATATGTTGCACAGTATATATCTGTATCCTGCTCTTGGGAGGGAGAAGTGTGTGCTAGCGACAGCCTCTAAGGGCTCAAGGATGATTTTCAGAGGGTGTGATTTCTGTGCAAGTAGAAGTAGAGAAACTAGGAAGCCGAAAGATGCCTTCGTTGCACATGGAGCAGGTATGAATGCTATGATGGACTTCTAATTAGTGCCATGGCACAAGCCTGACTTCTCCACAGGAGAAAACCTGAAATTCATCTAAGACCTTTAGCCCAACTCGCGCGTGTTTGTTTTAGGCCTGTAGACTGAGCCTTAACTCTCCAGACAACCACCTTCCCTGCAAAGTCTATCCAGGCTCTCCATGAATTTGTTTATGGTTCTGTTCAGCAGGGACAAGTCTGCTGCTGCCATCAGGCAGAGCTGGGGAAGGGAGAGGCAAAGGTTGGCACATACACAGGCTGCCCCTGCAGTGGCAGACCAGCTTGGGATCAGCTGCTGCAGCAAGCTGCAGCAAAAGCTAGCTCAAAGGTGCCTTGTTTGTTCCCTACAACAGGGGACCAATATGTCTGTAACAAGTCCGGGAGCTTTCACAGCCCAAGAGAAACTGACTGGAGTGTGGTCATGCCTGTGGCACAGGGCTACCAGCGCAAACAAACACCTAGTCTAGCCTTCAGGCTTCTCTTTCCTCTTTTGGGGACAAGAATTCTCCTCTTGTCTGTGTGGTGCCATCTCCTGTATTTTCCTGCTTTGCTGACCACCACCTACTCCCATCTTTTTCTTTAGAGCAGTGCCAGTCTTGACTCACTTCTCTCTCCTGCTGTTGAAGCTTCTTTCTGAAATTACACAAGCCCACACAGCACCTTTGCAAGGTGCATGAATGAAGTCAGCTTATTCTTTTTAGACCCTCTGCGGTGTAGATTTCAGTCTGCTTCTACACCAAGAAAATAATATCCCACAGGAGGAGGATTGTTGCACCATGCTCTAAAATACAGTTTGACAAAGACTGCAGTCCACTGGCTAACAACAAGGGGAACAGGACAGTATAATGAGAACCTGATAATGGGTACAGGGAGCCTGAGAGGAATCCTCTGCCAAGGTATCAGAAAGTCAGCATCCTGATCTAAAGGAATGAACCCAAAACATGGTGTTACATACTTGGGCTGTTGTGGGTGCTTGCCAAACTGTGCCCAGACAGCTCTGCAGGTAAATGATGGCCTCGGTGCACAAACTGCTGGGAGCTCAGAATATGGCTGGGATGAGCAGCTCGGTTCATGTTGTGGAGAACATTCACCTGCAGAAAGACCAGAGCGAGGGGACTCAGCCCTGTGTCCGTGGCACATTCTATGCATTCCCATTCCCCGTGTCCTCTCCATGCATGCGGAAGAACCTCCGTGTGCATGTACCGGTCTTGTACCTCGACAGTAAACTCATTGCTGGAGTAGCGTCCGTTCATCTCAGTGCAGGACAGGTGAAACTTCCTTTCATAGAGGGCAGCACCGTGGTTGATGTGGTAGGAGACCTGGCGGAGGATCTCCTCGTAAACTGCAATGCTCTCCACGCCTGGGACAAGGAGAGAGGGGTGGGGTGAGGAAGCTCCTGCTCCAAAGTCACCTGGCATCCTAACCCTGCAGCAACTAGAAGCAACAGAGGGATCCAAGGCAATGCTGGGTTCATTAATTTTGGGAAGGGCTCGGACATGGTGCTGGCTGCTAAGGACCTGATGGAATCCCTGCTTGTATCACTAAAACAAGTGGAAGGGAAGGAAGGATTGAGAGCAACAGCCCCCTTACATTCTGGAGAGTATAACAGTGTTGTACCAGTCCACAAGTTGTGGGATATGGTGTCCCCCAGTCGTGTCATGCGAAATGCTACTGACACCTGAGAACACCAAACCCCGGGAGTACGTCAGGAGGAGTGATGCAAGCCTGGGTGAGAGCTGACACCATGTCCCAGTGCTTTGTGCTGGAGGACAAGCCACCTCCCCAAGGAAATGGTCTGGGGCTTCCAAAAGCCAGGAGTTGAAGAAGTGGTTACATCTCAGTGTCACCGAGTACACCAACACATCTCTAACGTCACATGCTTCTCCCAGTGATGCCTGACAGGCAGTGACAGACGCATAACTGGATGGCTGTGACCACGGAGAGGACGCACCTGTGATGGTCAGGTAGGCAGAGGTGTTAACGAGCTCCAGGCCCCGCTGCTGCAGCAGTGCCCCATCCAGGAGCAGGTACTCCCTCTCTGGGTCCAAGTCGTCTCCCACCAATGAGATCTCGCAGCCATCCAGGTTGTGCACAATCTCATCTGACATTCGTGTGTCTGTCACTGAGATGCAAACAGAAAGAAGATGTGGCCACAAAGCCAGACAGCCATCAGCAAAGGAAGGAGTTACTCAGAGGGGTACCTGCTTACCTAAGAGTGCTCACATCATGTAATTACTTCTCCACCTAGCACTGACCTTAAGTAAAATCACTGTCAGTCTAATTACTTGTTGCAGGATGGTTCTAATGACATTATTTATGCACATAATAAAGTCACTTTATTTTGGAACAACATACTATTATCAGTCTGGTTCACGATAACACATCTTGGCTGTAAGGACTTTGTTGACAATGACAGTGTGCAAATTAGGAACAATGCTCACACACTCCCAGACCCTGCATGCTTTTGAAAGCTTTTGCCTGTCTCACACTGCTGGTTACCATGGCTGAGATCGTATCTTCTTTAAAATGGAAACCACATTCAAAAACTAACTGCTTTCAGCAGGATTGGGAGCAATCTGCTCTTAAGTCAAGGAACTCATCATTGTATGAGGAAAGGCACAGCTTCTAAACAGAAAAGTAGGAGCAAAAAAACCCATTACCAGAGCAGATATGAAAGAAGTGAATGGACACGTAGAGCATAGACTGCAGAGAAATAATCTGAGCACGATGGAAAGAAATTGAAGAATAGGATTCTGTAGAGTGTGAGGAAACTGACTGCGGAATTCACAGGAATAAGTGATGCAGGAAGAGAAGGAAGGGAGCGAGAAGTAAGGAATGAGCAGGAGAGAAGGAAGTAGGATGAGACTAAGTAAGTGCAGGAGTAGAGAGAGTAACAGGCAGGACATCCATCCAGCGCTGGATTCAATAAAGGGAAATGTAGGTAAAATGTAAAAGGGATTAGGAATGAGCAGCCTGGGAAAGAATTAGGAGAGAGTAAGGCAAAGGAACTGAGTGGATAGAAAAAGTACAGGGAGGAGCAGAAAGGGATAAGAGCCGATTAGCCTACATATTGACAGACAATGTGCCTTGCTTCTAAATTTGTAAACTCTCTCTTTCGGGTGTAATTATAGGGGCTCTACTTCCTCTGCAGGACTGCAACTCTTGTAGGTTTTGCCAGTTTATCTCTTACACGTTGCCCTGTACTCCACTCACCAGTACCGTGCCAGTTCTCATCCTTTTTGGCCTCCACCTGGTGAGAAATAGAGCAGGAGATCTGGAGGTTGGGGAACAGGGGAATTCCTTCCGGAGCCTCAAAGTCTGACGCAGGATGAGCAAAGTGGGCATTGCCACTCAGCAGGATCTGGGGGGCATCAGGCTGTAGCACCACAACATAGCCTTCCACATCAGGAATGGAGACGCAGGACTCCTCACTGAAACACCTGAAGGAGAGCAGTAGACAACATCAGTTGGCCCAAGCTTCCAACAACAACATTATAAAAGAACACCTCCTGCCCATTACTTCCAGGGAAGGGAATATCCTTTTTCTGGCAGTCTTCCTAAAGCTCCCCTACAGCCTGCTGTGCAAGGCAGAGATGTGTGGTTTCCAGTGCCTTGGTCACACCAACAAACACATGCCTGGAACACTGTGAGTGGAGGCAGAAGTTCTGCAAAGGCACTAGGAACCAGTACTACAGTATCCATTTGGATATTGGATAATTTAACATTTATTTTCAGGAAGACTTTTACCCATTTTGAGACCATCTTAAAACACAATTATTTTAAAATACAGGGTGAGTGAGTGTAACTTTAGTCAAAAAAGAGGCAACCCTCTTGCTGAACTGAGCCAGAGGTGCTGCTTTGCCCACTCACTTGACAGCAGTGGTGAGCCTGAGTGGCCGGACGCCGGGGGTAGCAAAGCGCAGTGAGTTCATGTAAGCCACGTGCTGGATTGCGTGGTTGAAGGTTTCCACATCATCACCCTCCAAAGTGAGCAGGGACTGAGAGGGGTTCACATGAACCTAGAGGTGGAAGAGAAGAAAATACTCATGGTTCCTTGGCAAATGACAGGAGTCCAGGCTGAGAGAGACACAAAGGAGAAAGGTGGGGAGCTGTCTCGGGGGTGGGGAAGCAGGCAAAGTCCTGGGAAGCAAGGCTGGGGAGGAGAGTGGAGGAGACCCATGCAAGCTGGGCAGATGGGCATACCTTCATCCCTTTGCCCAGACTGTCGAAGTCACTGTAATCAAGCCCCTCACGGCAGGCATACAGGCATTCAATAACCTCCCGGCTCTCCAAGCTACCAGGGCGCACAGTGAAGCCAGCCAAGTAACCATGGAAGTAGTGGTGTATCGACAGAGGATCTCCTGAGGGGAAACATGGGAGGTGGAGGGTGTGAGAGACATGGCGAGGAAGAGAGCAAAACCACAAAAGCAACAGTGTGAGAGCCACACAGAGGTAAGGGAGGTAGAGGGAAACAGAGTGGGGCACGGGGCATGGAAAAGCCCAGACAACAAAAGCAACAATGTGAGGGACATACAGATGTTAAGGCAGGTGGAGAGGGACGGAGGGGTGCACGGGATATGGAAAAGCAAAGACAACAAGAAGACAGGGGATGCTGAAGAAAGGAGATGACAATTTTTGAAGAAGATGAAGGAAAGCAAGAAAAACAGACCAACAAAAAGACAAGGGCAGTGAACAGTGGGTAGCATAGAGAAGTTTCTGTCAAACTGCTGAATGCCAGATGGAAACAATTTCTTGTCCCCTTCTCACTCTGCTTCCTGTGAGGGCTTGTAAAAGAAACTACACATTCCACAGATAGTTAGGGATGAGGTGACATCTCCTGATGTCTCTAATGGCTATTGTGTTCTTCAGAGACCAGCTTTAATGATCAGGCATGAGGACTCTTTCTCCACACGAAAAGCATACTCCACCACTCAAAGCAGGCTGCAGTCCTTCCATCAGCCTTTTCATGCTCCACAGGTACCAAGGTATCAAGGACCAGTCTGCCAAATAAGGGGTTTCCTCCCAAGGTGGTGGGAGGTGGCAGGACAGGACTGGGGAAGCTGTATGAGGAAGGCACCATGCAAGAAGTGATAGTCATGCACAGTCAAGAGGAGAAGAGACCCATCTTCTTTCTTTTCCCTACCTTGCAAAGAATCAGTGGCATTCTCGCTTCCTTTGATTTTCTCTCTGTTTTTCTCCTCTGCAAAAGGAGAACATCCAGATGAACAATAAGGCGTTGGAAGATGGTAGTTACAGGGTCAGGCAAGCGTCCATACAAGTGCCTGCATCAGCCAGTCCACAAGCACAGCTCTGTGACAAGCAGTGCACCCCTCAGCCCTAGAGGCAGCACATCACAGATGACAGAGGGCAGAGTTCCTCTCATGAAGCAGATGGTGAGACTGTAGGATGAGTAACTGACTTAAGGCAGAAACTATAGTTTTTGGAGATTTTTTAATCCTTTCCCAGTGCTATCTGTTTTGGGAATTAGCCATGTTCCCAACGAGCTATGTTCTCAACATCCCTTAGATCGCTGCAGGAGAGGGTCCCAAGCTGACCAATATTTCTTGTCTGCAAAACACCAATCAAGACAGCACAGAGCCGTGGGAAGATCTCTGACCTCAGAGAAGCATCAGTACAGCAAAGATTTGATCTTGCTAGAAATTTCTGCCAGAGTGAAAGCAAGTAGTAGGCAAATTCCTTTAGTTCTGTCCTGCTCCAGTCTTGCAGGAAAACTGAAGGATCTGAGAAATGCAGCCTTGCATCTCCACCGAACAGGTTTTAATCTGGTAGCGGCCTAACTTTGTTCCTAACCTGATTTTTGTCATTCAAGCCAATTCCTGTACAGAAGGATTTGTGACTTCTTCATATCGACCCTCAAGACAGAGAAACCCCCATCAATACAATCAGCAGCATAAATAGTACTGCCTGCTTTCTGGTGAAGGGCTTTGATAGAAATGGTAGTGCCTGAATGAGGTACAGAGTTTCAACTCTCCCTGCCTGAAAGGTGGTTATCCATTGCATACTCCGTGGTTGTTGTCCAGGAAGCTGCCAGTGACACATTTCCCTGAGCTTTTATTACCTTGGTCCACGAGGAAGGAAAGAGCCACGCTGGCTTTGGTGCCAAGGAGGCGAGATGGCTGCAGCGTGGTTTGCATCATTTAGTATTGGGTGGTGTTTCTCTCATCTCTTGCAGGTCTCCCTCCACGCCCTCTTTTCCCACATGGGAAGAGCACGGTTTGGGGAGTGGGCACTCACCGGTCCAGCAGGCCCCGATCATGATGGAGGGCTCTGGCCGCGGCGGGTGGATGAGGCCGTTGTCGTGGATCAGAGCAGGGTCGTAAGAGACGCCATCCACGTAAAGCGTGACCGTGGGGAACTCCAGGTTGAGGGCGTAATGGTGCCACTCATCATCACAGACCTGCGGCAGACAGCAGAGCACGGGATCAGCAAAGGAGGCAGAAGGAGAAGGGACACGCAGAGGAGGAGAACCCTTTCTCACCTGCTCAAGCTTCCAGAGGAATTTCACAGGCCTTGCACTTTCCAGCAATGGCCAGTAGAGGAAAGAAATCCGGCAGCCATGCACAGCCAGAGAGTAGTGCGAGTAGCCATCCTCTGCCACGGACAAGCACAGGGAGTTAGGTCTCACACTCCAAGCAGTCCCCGTAGCCAGAACCCAGAAGCCCACACTGCCATGCATGACTGGCACTCAGCACCATGTGCTCACAGGAGGCTTGAGCGCTCCCAGGAAAAGGGACACCTAAAGAAGCTGTGTTCCTAAGGAGGAAGCCCTGCCCAAGTCCTGCTTTAGAACACCAGAGATTTACCCCTGCAGGGACAATCCCTTCTAAGGAGCTAAGAGGCAGTGGGCAGCAGTGTCACCACCCCAGGAGAAGTCTCACCGCTCTGCACTGTACTGCAGATCACCGTCTCCTCTTCCCGCCTGCCTTTGCCGGGCACCACGGCATGCTTCATCCACACCGACAGGGTGAAGTGGTCACTCAGCCCCTCGTAGCCATTCGGTCCATTCACCACAGGCACCTGGGCAGCCTGGCTGCCATTGAACCAGTAGATGAGGCTGCTGTCCTGGCTGTAGTGCACCGAGAGCCGCGCCGTCCAGTTTGCCGTGGGACTAGGCACTGGCAGCAGGTCAATCTCTCCTGAGGCAGCACCTACCGAGAAGGGAAGGAGTCAGGAATGTTGGCATGGGAAAATAAGGAGCCTGAGAACTAGGGATCAGATGAAATGGGCACTGGAAGCCTCATTGTAATGTCTTAGTGCACAGGGAGAGGAAGACTTGCCTGAAGGCCTTCTCCTATCTGGAGAAGGGTGGTGACTTTTTGTTCAGTGCTGAGGGAAGTCCCACAGACTCTGCATACTGGGACAATGCACAGAAATCTCTGGCTTCCCAGCAAGGAAAGCACAAGTAGCTCCTTATAAAACTAGAAAGTTGTGGAAGTGTTCAGTGCCAGGCTGGATGGGACTCTGAGCAACCTGGCCTAGTGGAAGGTGTCCCTGTCTCCGGCAGGGATGCTGGAACTAGAGGATCTTTAAGGTTCCTGCCAGCCCAAACCACTCCACGATTCCATGAGATATGGGCAGGAACACCCACTGCCCCTCAATGCAACACACAAGCTTGGTGTCCTCCCACCCCAGTGACCACAGCAGACGCGAGGAATGTGTCCTCCAGCACCTCTGCTGTGTGAGGCACAGCTACCACTGTGAACCCCTCCAGAGGGAGAGGGAGGGGCAGGGTGCTGTGCCACAGCCGCCCTCAGCCCAGGAAAGAACCAATTCACCACAGAGCTTGCGCAGTGACTTCTCGGAGTAGTTATCCCGGTCACAGCCCTTGGCCACGTGGTTTGTCTGCAGCTCCACCGTGGCCTGGATGTTCCACAGCGGCTCATCGCAGGTCTCCAGGTGAATGGTGGGGAAGAGCGCAAGGCTGCCTGCACCAGGGGTGTACTCAATCCTCTTGTTCCAGCCTAAAGGGAAGGAGTGAAGGAGAGGGATTAGGAACTGCCCAGGACACAGGGCCAGAACACCTGGCATACATACATGTGGCATCTATGGACTAGTCCAGATTTTTGGCCCTTTCCACATTGGAAATACAGCTTTACGCAGCTGGCATCAATGCATGGGAAGATTTCCTAGAAGCGCAGAGTCCAAGGTCCCAGTTTCTACAGCTAATACTGGTGTGTCATCACTCTGTGGTTGGTCAGCCTCTCTTATCAGGCAGAGCAGGTATTTAGCTGTGTTGATTTCCCCTTAATTCTAATTGACTAAGGTGAACCTGCAGGAACACACCACCACTGGAAAAGCCAAATATCCTCAAGAAGAGCAGCCCCAAAAACAGTCTTTGTTGAATACAGTCTATGAGCCTTATCAAACACATGGCAGTTCACAGTAATCCAAGGAACGATTTTCCAGTGTTAGAATTTACCTTTCAGTGGCTTTGCAACAGACTTAGACATCTGCTGTAGTCCCTGATGGGGATGGGTTGGTGCCAGAACTGAACCATATATATGGGCATACAAATTTATATGTGTATATACAAACATTTGTGGTGAGAAGGACTGAGTAGTAGCTGAGCAAAAGCACAGGGAAGAGATAACTGTGTTTGGAGGTTTCATACCCTGCCAGCTGGGCTTGCAGGTGGGTTTCACCTGGATTTCCACTTCAGCATCATCAGAAGCCCTCTTCTTCCCACAGTCATAGGCTGTCACTGTGAATTTGTAGACCCGATCTGCACTGTACTGCAGCTTCTCCGTGTTCTCGATGTTCCCTGGTTTGCAAAACAAAGAGATCAAGGTAGAGGACAGGCAGTCTCCTCAAAGATGTTCCTTCTAAAAATCCCTTGTACCTTTGATCAATGACAAAAACAACCAAAAAGGAGTTGAGTCACCCTGCCCAGCGTCACTCCGTAACAAGTTATAGCACCCCACAAAATGGATGCTGCTGCTCTCACCAGGATACATCAGCAGTGCCGGAACATTTATAAAGCACAGCTCTGCCTCCAAGCGGGGCTGGCAGAGAAGGAGCAGAGCAGGAAAACAGGAGTGATATGCACATGGTGGCTGAGGATTCTTACCGTCATTGTCAATGAGAAAGGGAATATTCGGGGTCAGGATCTCATAGTAGCAGATCTGGCTGTACTGCGGGGAGCAGTCCCCATCGATGGCCTCCACACGCAAGATGCGGTCATACAGCTTTCCCTCCGTCACTGCCACGCGGTACAGCTTCTCCACAAACACGGGGGCAAACTCATTCACGTCGTTTACCCGAACGTGCACTGTGGCCCTGATGCAGAGAGACATCAATAAGAACCAATGGGCTGATTAGGAGCCATGCACCACCTAAATTTCAGAGTAAGCCATTCCTTTGAAGTGCACCACTCTGATTTCCTGCTGTCAAAAGCAAGGACAAGGAAAGACACCTTGATTTCCGTGCAGCAATGTTGTCACACAGGTGCTTGGACAATGGTTTCCAACCACTCAGAACAAGCAGAAGTAATAATAATGCAATCTGGACCTCCTACCTACATGCAGCAACGTAAAACACCACTCTTAGACACTGTTGTCAAACAGCCCTCGTTTCTGTATTCACTCATGTGACAGTCAGCCAACATTTCTCTTTGGGTCTTCTTAACACGTTGAGTTACAATATCATGGCTAGAGAAAAGTACTTCTGGCTAAAGGAAGTGTTTTCACAGCAATTTTCCTTTGCATTTTTTCAACAGATCACATTTTGTAGCATGCAGCAAGGTCTGCATGAACTTACTTGTGTGATTTTTTGGTATTTGCTCCATCAGGTCCCTCTCCACAGTCGTAGGCCTGGATGGTGAACGTGTGTTCCTTATGTGCTTCACAATCCACTGGCTCCTTGGCCCGGATCAGCCCCTCTCCTGTAGCTTTGTCCAGGATCACAGCTTCAAAAGGTACCCCTGACCCATGGATCCTGAAGCCACAGATTTCACCTGGTACACACAAAAACAGAGAGGAAGGGGAGAAAGAAAAGGGCTAAGGAGAGCACATTACACCCCTTGCTTTCCTTTCCCATATTTTCCTCCTTTTTAACTTACACTTCCCATTCTCCCTCATTATCATCCTTCATTTTGAGCAGTTTTGGGTTCCCTAGGAGTTCCTCCTGCTATCCCTTGCAGCCATAAATGGTGCAGATTGCCATCTACTGGAGACTACTCCCACGGCAAGGAGTCCTGACCAGCATCACAGAAGATTGGAGGTTACAAGGCTCAAGCTACATTTGTTAGTGCTACACAGCCACAGTCCTGAGGGAGCACCTGACGTCTCCTCCGCATCCCCCAGGGAGGCAAAACAGGCCATATACTGCAGATAGACAGCCAGAGCATGAAGATCCATGATGCCTCATCCACCCACACACGCAGGATGCGCAGAGTACCGCAGGGAACTGCAGATAGGGTCACCTAAATCCTAAAATTCAGCTCACAGGGACCACATTTACTCTCACAAAGCTGAGGAAGAATGCGTGAGGGAACTGCAGGCATGGCCTAAGTAAGCACTAGGACTACAACCACTGAAAGCCTTGTCTGTTGTTCCAGGGATTTGTGCTCACTGTGAGGGGATGTAGCACTGCCAAGGAAGTGTGCCCTACCAGCTTTCTCCAGGGCTCACAGACACAGCGCTGTGCATGTGATCTTTGGAAATAGCAGAACTGCGTCAAAAAGTAGCTGGCTCCACCCTTAGTTTCTCTCCCTAAGGAAAGAGCTCACAGCATCCTAAATCAAGCTGTGCCCAAATTGCCTCCAGACTTCACTAGGGACCTCCTCCGGAACAAGGTTTGGAGGTGATCATTTCCTGAAGAGGGGTAGGATCCAGCACAGGGATGAATGTCACCGTGTCCCTGCCTCTCCATAAGTCTGTCCCTGCCTTCCACCCTTCCCAGAGCCGTTCCCCACCTACCTGCATAGCGCAGTGGGGCATCTTTGTCCAGTGCAAACAGCGGCGGGTTGAGCAGGACGGTGTTGTCGTTCTCCATGACGATGCCCTGATACTCGGCTTCAATCCATGGTTTGTGCTTGTTTGCTGAGGCAGGTTTGGGGTAAGGGATGGAGGACAGGAATGTGTTAGCCACCAATTGCAGACTCAGTAGGAAAAGAGAAGAATTTCATCCCCTGGCAAGTAACAACCACCGCTCACCACCCTCTTCTCTAGAAATAAAAACAACTAAAACGGGCTGGGAGAAAAAAGTTATCTTTATTTAGTTCTACTCATGGGAGACCTCACCAGAAACAATGTGTTCCTCCTCGTGTCCTCATTACTATCTTATTAGAAATATGTGGAGGGACATCTGGGTGCCCAGAAAAGCTGGAGCAGCTAAAAAAAAAGTGAGCTCAAGAGGCAGAAGTAGCCCCAGCCTGGAGACAGATTCCAAATGCTAAACCCTTTAGCTCAATGAAGCTGTAATGAAAAGATCCAGCCTCCATCTTCCCTTGGGCTGTCCCCAGGGGACAAGTCTTGCATGCGGCCATTATCACTTGTGCCATGCACCCTCTAGACTAAGGCCCAGGACCTACACACCCGTGCCCAGGTACACTTTCAGTCAGCCATCCCATGCACATAACAACCTATTCTGATAGTCCCCTGCTCCTTCCTTCCCCACTCCATGGTGAGCACCATATTCCTTTGGCCCCTCCTTGCTAATCCCGTTGGCTGGAGCACAGCCAGGCTTGGCATGGAGGCAGCAGCCAGCAGGAGGCTCTGAAAAATGTCACAGGCCCAGAAATAGCAAATTAATCTTTATCACACAGGCTCCGGGGTAGGGAAAGGGAGAAATAAAGGGGTGAGGGGGGAGGGAAGGGGAGGGGAGGGGAGGGGATAGGAGGTGAAAGAGGAAAAAAATCATTACAAACTACAAACCCCTCCCCCCATGCCCACTCCCTGCCAAATGGGCCTCAGAGATTACATTACATGGCCTAGTTACAACCCCCATTCCCAGATAATCCCCCACTCTCCCACCCCCTGGAGACCAAGATTTATTACAACCCAGCAATACTTTGAGCACAGCATGGCTCAGAACTGGTGGGGAGTAGGATACAGAGCCATTCCCCTCAAGGGCTAATTCCAATAAGAGCCATTCCAATATGTTGAATCCATCCTCTGCAGCACAGTGTCCTCTGGAAGGCCATACTGGCACAGCCTCATGTGTTGACTCAAAAGGGGCAGCATCCTGTGCAACCAAGCATTTGTGCGTTTTGGGGCCAGGGGGTGCTGCCAGGGGTGGCTGGTGGGCCAGCAGGCAGGGTGACAGGTCAGCGAGGGGATGTCCCAGCAGGGCAGAGCGGGCAGAGCCAGCCTGGCGTGGCAGCCAAGAGCGTGGGCTGGCACTTCTCCACCACCGTATTGATTGAGATTATAAAGCATTGCGTAGGAAATCCAGAGAAGCATCCATCCTGCTCAGTATGCAGGTGGAATCCTCCCTGTGTGCAAGCGCCCGCGTCTCCCCCTGCCCCTCCATTGTCCCCACCGGATTCCATTCTCTTCCGGCTCTATCCATGCGCCACACTACTGAGGTGGGGATCCAGAGCTATAAATGCCAAATGTGCCCTGTTGCTGGGGTAACAAGCTGATGGTACAGAGATAAATCCTTTGCTGCATCCACCTGCAACTTGGGAATCACCAATCTGATTTCTCGGGAAACGCGTTGTTGGAGAATAGAAAAACATTCTAGGAATATTTTTAGGATACAGACTCCTACCAGGATACAGACTCCTACCAGCTTCAACAAAGCTCCCGTCAATCTAATATAATTTGCCAAAGGTAGGTAGATGTTTCCGAGTGCAAATTCACAAAGGAGAGGGAGAATCCAGAGCACGAGGAGCCTTTCCTTGCCACCGGGCCCCATGGAAGCAGAGCAGAATAAATGCCCCAGCCAATGTCAGGGCACACACAGCTCTGCGGTGCACCCGCCCCGTAGCCCTGACTCTTCCAAGGCACGGAAAGCACCCTCAGGTTTCACATTCCCCGATGACCCCAGAGTCCCTCAAATGTTTACAGATTTTCCCACCCTGTCAGATCACCAACACACTGACTCCCCTCGGATGAATCTCTCACGCTCGCCTGTACAGCCACAGATCTAGAAACCTACATCTTTCTCCGCCACTCTATGTGCTCAATGAACATCTGCATTCAGAATGTTACAGCTGTAGCGCTGGGGTGGTTTGGGGGTCTTTTATCTTTATCACATAAAATACACAGAAGTAACCTACACCATTAACGCAGAACTATACAACAGTTCCTACTGACAGACTGTAGATGGATGAACTAGGACTGGAAGATGGTGATAGGGAATGTGCTTTATGAACTGCAGGGCTCTGTGGAGAAACAACACATTCTCTCTCAGCACGCTAGGGAAGGGATGGGAATGTAAATCCACCCAGTGATAACTAAACAAAAGCAAGACAAGTGGGTGGAAAACGGGAAAACGCGAGGGGAGCGCCGGGAGACGAAAGAATGGAGAAAAAAGCGGTGGTAGGATGACAGATGGACAAAGTAGAGAATGGGGATGGGATGGCATGAGGGCGCCCGAAGGGGCGAAGAAAGCCGGAGCCGCCGGGGACCGCGGAGATGCCCCGACGAAAACGTGCCGGGCGAAGGCGCCGAGCAGCGCGGAGCCGCACCGCCACCGCGGGGCCGGACGGACGAGCC
>VZRS01005479.1:207467-247921 GCA_013398055.1 Ifrita kowaldi | reverse complement strand
ATCCTTTTTTCCCCGAACCTGGTAAGAGGAAGGGTGGTTGTAACCTAATTTTCTCTCAAAGAATATATTGCTAAATTTTAGCCAAACCGGCACAAGGAGCAACTCCACTCTTGAGCATCATGTGATACAGATCTCAGCACCGGGGTCTAAAGCACAAACTAATTCAGTGAGAAGCACAGGTACGAAGACAAGCTGCAAGTGGGCCTGGGTCATTGTGTTGCCCCAGTGATGGCACCAGACTTTTGAACAGACAGATAAATCAGCGTTCCTGTTGCTCGTGCTGCAGGTCCTTATGCCAGCAAGCACCCCTCCATGGGCCGTGGGTGGTTCCAGGTGTCACCTGAAGTGCTGGAGTCCTGTTTGGCTGCAGTGGCACAGTGACACACCCACATATCTTCCCATAAGCAAGAGGGAAGGGACAACAAGGTCTGAGGTGCAGAGGTGTTTCCTTCTTGCCCACTCCCTGGGCAGATACCTGCTGTCCCATACACAGGGCTTGTGTCAGGAGCCTCAGATCGTAGCTTTGAACAAATATTTCAAAGAATAACAAACCTAAGGAATTTATTCCTCCCCTGTGGCTGAAATGATCAGAGCAGGCTCTCAGTTATCCCACTGCACCTGGAAAATTCCCAGACAAAGCAAGTTGGCACCGGTGCTGAAGTAGATCTAGGGCCAAGAAAAGAGGCATACGGGTAAGGGTTAATTCTATTTTCAGGAGCTGTCTGCCTTCCTCTTTTATATCTTTATCACCCCAATGGGATGGTTCATATTTTTGTTTGCTATAACAGAGGCACATGCATTTAATAATGCTTTTTCTGCACTGTTCTGCTTATAAAGCCCTTTCTTCTGAAGGCATTTCCAAGTATTGCAGAAACATCATGCAGTGCTAGTCATGTACACTTGCTTATTCGCACATACAGACAGAAAAGGATGTTCCAATATATATATACATGTACATGAATTCCTATATATATGAATGCAGTGGTGGGTTTGTCTCTGGAGGCAGATGTGCTCTGCACATCCAGCCAGGCTGCATGCTGAGAATGTGTGACGTTTTTCCACGTTTCCTGGGAAGGGAACACAAGCAGCAGCTGTGTCTGCCAAGTCTCAGCTCCCATGTACTTGTGACTGTCACAGGTTTGGGTCTCAGCAATTGCCTCTCTGCTGCTGTTATTTTCATTTTAATTAAATGAAGATTTTACCAAAGTCCCTGAGGAAAGACAACAGAGCCCTATTTATGAAGTACAAAGTTTAAAGAAAATATCAACATGTCTTGATTTCCACTTAGAAGGGAGGGTTAATTAACAATCATAACATGCGAAAAATTTTAAATACTCTTAACTAGTTGAGAGTATGGAATAAAGCAGATTTCAATTGTACCACAGTGACTTCAGAGTAAAAGTACTTCAGATTGAGAGGTCTGAGATCAACACCTACAGTGTCACCTTCAAGAAAGGGATCTCAGAGGAGCAGCCATGCGAAGAGGGCAGGGAAGGACCTACAAAGTGTAACATCTGAATTTGTGCTTGTCAGTCCCCCTCTCCCACCTCTCCTAAGGAAAGTTTTCTGTAGCATTTTTTTTCAGGAAAGAAGGACAAGCTCCCCCTCATTCGGGGTGTAGCAAGTTCACCACCCTATTGACACTGCTTCAGTGCTGAAAGCCATCTGCCACCACCCACCAAATTTCACAGGATCAGGGTTTTCTTCTGTACCACTTGCAAGTGCATCTAACAAAGACATTGGCCAGCTAAGCTGCTGCTCCCAGAGCTTAACTCAGGCTGTTACAAAACTGGTAATGCTCAAGCTATGGGACTTGGTGGCCTCAGGGTAAACCTTCAAATCCCAGGACTTGTCCTTCCCTGTGGTCAGAATCTCCTGGGTGGGCAGCAGGGAGGGGAGTGTGATTGAAACTGCAGCCCTTGAAATCACCCGGCTTATCAATTCCAGTCTCCTGTAAAATCAAAAGATCAAAAATTCCTTCAAACCAGAGTGCAAAAGCTTTTGGCCAGTAACTAATAATAGCAAACCAATCCTCTTCAGCCTCCCTGCTCATGAGGGTATTTTAACAGGGAATCTATGCCACAGCTGGACATCCCAGAGGTGATAACTGTGGCTGATTCTGGGGACCTGGGTTCTAATCACAGAGGCTGAACCTGGTTTTATTTTAAGATCCC
Source organism: Ifrita kowaldi (assembly GCA_013398055.1). Classification (NCBI taxonomy): domain Eukaryota; kingdom Metazoa; phylum Chordata; class Aves; order Passeriformes; family Cinclosomatidae; genus Ifrita; species Ifrita kowaldi. The sequence goes on along the minus strand of VZRS01005479.1, from coordinate 245,747 downwards.
AACATGAACCCAGACCACTCAGTTCCTGCTTTCTGTGGTACCAAGGGGTGAAAAACCACTGTTTCTTAAATGACTCCACAGCCTTGGGAATTTTGTCTTGCATTTGGAAGGAAAATTCCTTGGGAATTTTCTCTTGCATTCCTGCAGTCTTTACTCCCTGCCTTAAGGAATAAGTTGTTTACTGTAGTAATTGCCACACAAAGCTTTTGTCCCTGGGTTTTGAGGTCCCTGCAGAGCCTTGATGGTGCAGCTCAGGTTCTCCTCTGATGATCTCTGTAGTCCTACAGGAAGAATCACGTGTTTCCAAGTAAACACAACTGGGTGAGTCTTTGCGGGATGAAAGCCGAGCATCACTTCCTACCTGTAGGAAACTGTTTGTCACTGTAAGTCAATGCAGTCATCTTCTTTCTGAGAGCAGGACATGTGACTGACATGGAGAAACTGCCAGGGTCAAGATCTTAGGATATAAAACACCCACTATTTAAACCTAGGCAAAGAAGCGACTCTCCCATCCACACCAAGAAGTGCTACCTTGACAGCCACTCCTTGCATGTTTGTAATGGCTGTACTAAGACCTGAACAGAATATGGTGTTGGCTTGGCTTTTGGGGCTTGGGGAGTTGGGGGATTAATGATGGTCACTAAAAACAGAGATCTGATATTTAATATCAAGGTTATTTCCTAGACTTCCCAGAGGTAATGTGCTATCATTCCTGGTGGTTTCAGGGGAATGTGAGCACTGGATGTGCCCCCATTGTCCTGCTGCACCAAGAGCAGGCTGGGCCTCAATCCAAGAGCAACAGAGCTCTACAGGACTTGCTAGACAAGAAGGGTTTTCTGATACAGTTTGGATTTTTATCTGAGTATAAGAGAGCAATGTTATGCCTTGAGAAACTGTAATGGCATCAACCAGTGAAAGGCATTAGGTAAAGAGGCTTCATCTCTTTCAGCCATTAGTAGATATTTGTAACCACTGTAGAGATGATGGTCTGGGGGCTGAAAGAGTACTTTGTCTGGAAGGCAAGTGTGATCAGCAGTAGTAGCCTTCTCTGAGAGTGCCTCAAGACACTCACTGCACAATATTTCTGATTTTTTATACTGTCATTTGTGATCGAAAATACCTAAACACCATCTTAAACAAGCTGCCCAGGTTCAGTCTTTACGTAAGAGCTGCCAGAAGTTGATCTATAAGATCCTCTTGTAGGAGCAATACTAGTGAAATGTAATACATAACTAGCACAAATTAAACATCTTGGACACAGATGGAAACTGTGAAATCTTTAAATCTCAAAGAAGTCCTTCAACCTGAATTTTTTTTCTGATCGATTATATGATTATTGGATAAATAAGCTATGTGATTGTTCAGCACATAAACACCCTTTGTTAAATGTGTCCGTCAATAGACAATTCATATAAATGATACTAACTATCATCAAAGGAGTAATAACGCCTTTATTGATGAATAAATCTCTAAAAGACAGATCAAATGGAGGTTAACTAGCCATGCATGACATTAGCAGAAATTAGTCTAAAAACAGCCTTGCAGGCATGCTGGCTACTGTATGTGGGGTGGGAAGCGATGTGGACCATGCTCATGGAAGGACCTGCAAGGTCAAAAGCCCTGCAAAGGCCATGCTGGTTATTTTTCAGTACATAGTCTGGCAACGTCACTACTATTTTATATTTCTCTGTGGTTTTCTGGGGATGTTTAAAGACATTTTTGGCATGGAGACTCTTTTAGCATGTCTGAAGAGCAGTAAGATGTGGGCGGCAAGCCACCAAGGCTGTGTACACACCCATGTGGACTGACCTCTCCACCCAACAAGTGTCCCTCTGAAGGCTGCCTGGTCTCACCCAGCCTGGCAGAGCAGGGGGTGGCAGATGGAGGTGACCTGAACGCAGTCACACGTGTAGTCTTTGAATGCGGCTGAAAAGTTCACAGGACCCACAGTCCTGAGTTTTTTCCACCCTCAACAAAATCCAGTGAACTCCCAAAGTCCATGTAAGGTGTTAGATAGGAATATGAAATATCTCTTTGAAAACCTGGAGGTCTGTTTAGACAGGAATGAGCTCCACAGAGAAGGGCTTAGAAAAAATTTCCCAGCAGCAACAGCTGATACGAAGTAAATAAAAATAAGACTTTTTCATAGGAAAGCCGATGGTGGGACAGCAACTTGGTGGAAAGGAAATAGTCATGAACCACAAAATGGTGTTCTGTTGTTATCTTTGCATGCACGACTCTTTATCTGTATCCCAGAGGTGTTTTCCAGCTGCAGTATGGTTTTTTTCAGCAGCTGTGGCAAAGTCGTGGGGGAATTTATGCCATTGGTGACAGCCAAAGAAAATCTTCTCAGCACCTGCACCCACCACTGGACAGTGAAAAAGAAAATGTACTGACAGCAGGTGGAGGGAGTTGATCCTTCCCCTTTATTCAGCGTTGGTGAAGCCACACCTGGAGCACCATGTCCTGTTCTGGGCTCCTCGGGGCGAGGGAGACATGGACAGACTGGAGAGAGTCCAATGAGTCTGTGAAGATGATTAAGGGACTGGAACATCTCTTCCCACAGCAGAGGAACCTCTGTTATCCCAATACTCTGCTGCAAAGTGTTCATAGACGGTGCCCCGTTTCCAGCAAACTCTGCTAACTCCTCTCAGCCATTTGAGAGGCCAGCGGCCTTTGCCATGGAGATATATTACAGCCAATAATAAGCAATGAGCTCTTTTCCCCACATAAGATGAAATCAATGCACATTAGAATAGTTAGGTTGGAATTACACAGCATATTAATGACCCACTTGGTAACTACCAGTGTGAAAACTGGCAGGTCAAATTATTTGTCTGTGCACAGAGCACTCCCAAATAGGACATTCGGGTGTCTCTTGGAGGGAGTCACTGACACTACCTGAGGTGTTTGTAGCTGGGATTCTGTTGCTGTGTTGGTCCTTCAGGGTACTCCAGAACTGCCAGGTGTTTGGTCAGTGGAGAGGAAAGTCCATCTTCAGCTGTGCAAACATCAGCTCTCACTGTATCTCTTTCTCCACTGACTACAAATGGAGTCTAGAGAGACTGGTTCCAACTGTCCAGACCATAAATTGCCTTCTCACCCCAGATGCCAGGGTAGATCTGCCATGATTTTCCCTGCAGTGTTTAGATGCTCTCCAGCATTTTGCATTGACTTTTTGACTAGACTCCGGCTGCCTGGAACTTGCATTCATTGCTCTTCACTCACTTGTGGCCCCAGATACGTACTGAGTGAAGCCACTGGTTTGACAGCAAGCAATGCAGTTTGGGCACAGCAGCACCCTGACCACTCCCCCAGCAGACACTGCAGAGCAATGGAAAATCAGAGAAATGATGACACAGGGACATAACATTGAAGACAGGCAAGGTGGAGCAAGCCATAATGTCAAGAAATGTAAGGAATGACTGACTCGGGAAAAAACCAGAAAGGTCAGCTCTTCCTCTTCTGACAGTGATAACATACAAAAAAAGCTAAATTTGGAAAAATTTTACTTGAGAACTGCTATCTGCTTCAGTAGTCTTCGAGAATATAATGCCAGAGTGTGTTGCACACTGGCTTTGCCTGCTCTGTTCCAGAATATGCAAAGTGACCCACAAATGGCCAGTTGTCTGCAGTACCAATCTGCAAAATGAAAAGCTTGTACTTTGGCTTTTCTCTGCAGTTTCAGTTGAACGCAGGCAGGCAGTTTGAAAGGAGTGTCACAACATGACATTCACAAATCTCAGTGAAGTTTAAGTACTCAGATCCTTTATAAAACCTTCCCTGAAGGACCAGAGTGATCAGAAGTGGCAGTTTAATAGACCTGGAGACTCATATTCTGAAGTTATGTACAAACTAAACATAGCAGACAATGTTATCCCCACCTTTTTTTAGCCTTTTCATTTCAGGAGCAGGATCACAGAATTGTGAGTGTAGGTCCCATGGGTAGAGACCACAGATTTTAACAACCACACAGTGCTGGCCTGCAGTGGGGTCAAAGTGGCAGAAGTCTCTGTTAATCATCTCTACAGTCACCCTGAATATTTCTGGCTGGTTCTTTGCAGGATTTTGCAGTTATATTTTGTCTGAGCAACCCCACACGTCCTCATCACAGAGCTGTAACATTGGTCAAGCAATTCTCACTGTGGTGTCACAGAATTTCTTGCTAACAGTGCCTCCATCTGTTTTCCTTGTCTATAATTATACCATTAATGAAAACCAGCCTTCCAGAGCCCGGACACTTCTTTGCATCACTCAATGATAAGGGCCAAATAAAGTAAATTTAAGAGCTGGACTCTTTCTAAAGTAGGTAAAACAACCTTTGCCAGAGCCAGTGGTCCCAGAGCAATCATTCCAGCTGTGCTTCTACCTTCTTCCTCCTGAAAACAAGCACTTGAGCTGGTAGAAGGAATCACCCAGCTTCTCTCCTATCAAGGTCTCTCCATGTCAAGATTCACATAGTTTTATGGTGAAAATGTGAAGCACTGGAGGCTGGAATCATGCCTTTAAATAAAAACTACATGGACATCTGCACCTCAGGTAGTCCCAGGCTCGCTTTGCAGCCCTAAAGGCATTTCTAGAGTCTGAACTGCTTTAGTATTTAGTATTCAGATTTCAGCAACATGTTGTAGGTATTATTATCGATTGTAACAACCCAATTAATATTACTGCTAATAACACTAGGTATTGTCAGGATCTAGAGAAGAAGAGTGGAATAGAATAGAATAGAATAGAATAGAATAGAATAGAATAGAATAGAATAGAAGTCTCTGAAAAGCATCTATCAGTTTAGTATCTCATGTGAACAGCTGAATAAGGAGTTTTCTGGAAAACAGAACCCTCACGCTTCAGAATCTCACCCAGAGTGAAATCCAGATCTTGATTCCTGGGATTCTGCATTTCTCTAGAAATTCAACAGTAGTTACATATTGGGATTTGGTACTCAGTTCAGATATCAGCTTTTATGATGGTACTTACCCTAAAGCAAGCGATAATGATTTTATGGTAATTATCCTCCTGTCATCTGGTAAACAACACAATACTACAGCATGTGATACCATGTTTTTGCTGATCCTGACTGATCCCTCTTTGAGGCACTGTTAACATAGACAACATTTTGTTTTCCCATAGGAGCTGCTTGGAGGACAATTAGTTAAATCCACTACTCTAATCATGTGGATTTGTTTTAGAGCAAGACAATCTCATAATACAAAATGCCTATTTCAGTTTGAACAAGCAGATTTATTAAAGCTTTTACGTGCGCACTGTGTAGCTACCATACACAAAATTAAAATCCATCTGGAGTCAAGAGAATATACAAGCAAACTAAATACTACAAGAGCAATAATATTACTAGCTCTCACATCAAGCTTGCAGTCAGTGTAATATTTTATTGTTATTCATAAGAAAATAAAATAGTACTAATACTTTCTGCTCATGGCCAGGTCCTGATACACTTACATAGAGAAGGCCATCTTTTTTTTAACAACTTCTGTGCCTGCTTTGCTTTCTGTGCTGGGAAATTCTAAGCCTGTGAAAGGCTCCAGTCACAGTACAATGAGGCACAGGCTGGGACTGGCACAACCAGGGCTGACCTTAGAGCCAGGAGGCTGACTCCCTGCCAGTTCTGGGGCCCTCAGCATCTCCAAGGCTGTTTCCTGACTTACTGCAACCATGGCACACGTTTGTCCTTCACAAATACTCCTCACAGAACCTGTTACCCTGTGCCAACAGGAGAATAAAATGGTTCATGCAATTCTACTTGAGGATGACTTTATTCAGATTGATTAATTACAAGGTATAGTGTGGAGACTCAGTAACAGTATAGTATCTAGTCCCCAAATTTATCATGGTGGTTCTGTTCTAATTATATTCTCTGATATCTTAATTCTCTCTTTATAGCCCAGCTAAAAATAGTTCATACACATTTTTGTATTACCATCAGGCCAAGAGGGCAATCCAGCCTTTGACACTAGACCCCACAAACAATCAGAATTTATTCAACCTTAAGGCTCCTGGGACATACTTGGGAATCCATTCCCCCAAGCAAGACACTACCCAGGCAATGCTGGGGCAGATTTGCCCTATCCTCACGGTGCACACAGGAAAGTTAGTGCTGCAAAGAGATCTGGTCACCTACAAAGCCTGAATGCATTGGATGTTGCTATTCCCTTCTGGACATGATGAAATGATGTGGTCAGTCTAAGTAGCTTGTCCAAAACCACAGAAGGAATCAGTGTTGGGATTAGAAATGAAAACTTTCTGGTGTCTGGTTATGTTCTTTACCTCTTAAATGAGAAAATTGAGGCAGGGCTGGGATAAAGTCACCAGTAGCCATATTTTCACACATTTTCTGCCCTACTCTTCATGGATGTACTTCAACATAGGGTTCCTCCCTGCACAGGTGTGCTGCTCCAAGTACACCAGTATAAGAGAGTTGGGGGTAGACTTAGGTACAACTGCAATAAAGGACGCTGATACACCTCTAGACAAACATTTTACAGAGCTGTGAGATAATCCCATTGGAATATAGCCACAGTTGTGTGGAAGGGTTTTAGTGGTTGAATTTTGGGGTGATAGAGCCATGCCCAGAGGAGTTCAGCTGGTCTCAGTGTGGTGAAGAGTCAAAGACACACTGGGTGACTGTGGCGGGAGATTAGATCTGAAAGCAAAGCCAGAGAGTTTGCAAACAGCAACACCATTTATTGAGATTGCATTTGAGCTGTACAGCCATTACATTAACACAGCCCAGCAAGAAAGAAGTCAGTTCAGCCAGGCACATCTTTGAACTGCAGAATCATCAGGTCTGGGCTGTGCTGAGTTTCTCTGCTGAGAAGGTTGTGCCACTGTGGGCTTTGCCTGGTGTGCTGTTTGCCCTTCCTGTGTCACTGTTGTTTTCACCTACTTCCCCTCAGGACCTGGGTGAAATATTGTCTGAGATAGCTCTGAAAAGGTGAGTTACAGCTGCTGGAGAGAACTGAAAACATGACTCAGCTCCTGAAGTTAAACAAGATTTACTTTGGGACATTGTCCTAACACAGCCATAGTTTTTTTGGTCATTTTGAGCCTTTATAAATTTTCTTTCCATCATATTCAGTAACAGTGCATCCCTGATCTACTGTGTATCCAATATGTTAAGCATTTTCTAGAATTCAGGTATGAAATCTGGTTGGAGATCTGCCCCTGAAGTCTACTAAGGACCAAGTTACATTTAATTGCAAATATGTTTGCTCGAGTCCCTTATTATCATTTTAATATTGCCTTGAGGGAAGGATACGTGGAGAAGGAAAAAAAGGAATAGAAAGTCAGTGCAGTATCTTAATTTCCCTAATAATGTGCCATGTACTTCTCCACTTGTTGTCATTTACTTAAATGTATAATCACCATATTGTTTTCATGGGGCTAATTGTTTTATTTGGGTTTCTTTCTGTCTCATTAGGCAAATTTTCTGTTCCCATCCTTTTTGTGATAATAAAAAGAATTATAAAAACAACATTAGAACCAACCCTAGTGCTGCCTGTCAAATGCTTTCCACAGTAAACCTGCTGCATCTGCATTTCATTTTGCATCCCATATTTATTTCCCCCTGCATTATACTCAGGGTTGATGTTTGTATTCTGCTCTGAAGCAAATGACAATGTGCGATTTAAAAAGAGCAGAATTAGGAAACACATTAAAACCAAAACAACATAGTTGGCTGAAGAAAAGGAAAAAAACAGCGTTGGGATTAAAATGTTCTGGAGTAACAGTTTTGAATTTTACAGGATCTCCAAAAATATTTTGGATGCTCAGATCTTAGACTGCACCCACACCACAACCCAATGCAGCTGGCAGGAAGTTTGGATTGTGCTTCATACAGAAAAAATATCATTAATTTAGCAAATCTTGCTGTATTTCCTTAGCACAGAATTCAAAACCAGTGTCGAGTTTTGGGTTCAAAACACAGAAATCTGGTATAAGACTCTGACTTAATTTCAAGGCTTAGCCTATTCCTACACCAAATTACTATAGTCTTTGATTATGTAAGAAGCAAAATGCATTTTAAAATACTATGGATATTTTTGTCTTCCAAAATTTTGCTGATATTTCATTATACAGATAGGTATAAATATAGACATAGGTATAGAAAGTATCTTCACTTAAAGCATTTCTTTTCAAAATATACAATACAAATACAGGTTTAATATTTTATTCATACCAAAGACTTTACACAGTTTCCCAAAACACTTATTGCCTTTCATATTAATAAGAAAATTCTTATAGATGCTTCCAGGCAATAAATATTTTCTTGATGCACAATTTTATTTGTGCGGAGCCCCCTTGCAGATCAAGGCTGAATTCTCTCTCCCCTAAATCAAAAGGGATCCTCCCCTGACCTCCAGAAAGTCAGCATTTTAGGGACAACTGACAAACATGTTCTGAGCTAGAAAGTGCAAGCTGTGAGGATAAAAAACAGTCCATGAATGAAAGTCCAAGCATGAAAGGATTCCCGCATATAGCTATATAGCGAGGGTCAAATCTTCAGCTGGTGCATAGCACCACACTTCTACCTCTCCTGCAGATTATACTAATTAATATAAATATACACTAAATAATAATTAGTATTATACTAATATTATGCTAGCCTTGGGAAGGAAGGCACTCCATCCCAAACCCACTGAACCACTATTCAAAGTATCAAAGTGTTCAAATTACAGCATCCTACAATTTTCCCCATCTTTTCAAACACAAGATTTTATACAAAGCATCAGCTGACATAGGAAACGTGTTCTTATTTGGGCAACCTTGTTCTCCGAGCCTGCCAACTGCTTCAAGCTAAACAATCAATGCTGTCCTTCTCAACTTTTTCCTTTCCAATTAATTAATTTAAATTGACCATTAAGTCAGCAGAGTTTTTGATTGATATTTTCATTAACAACCCTCTCATGCAGACCTGTCCAACACCTAAGAAATGTATGATAATGTCCAATCTGCATGAAGGGGTCTGAACATCTCCCTTCACCTCTCAGTGCTAGTGAGTTATTACTCGAATTGTGCTTGCTGTTTCATTGAGTGTAATTTGAATACAGATTAGCTGCCCCAGTGTTCCAGAGCTTTGGCATTATCATTACTGGGGACAGTAATTTGACTGATGAACACACAGGTTATCACAAGGTCATCACCTTCACAGTATTGGAATGGTCCATCGTCCCAATTTTGGAGGGAAGGAGGCTAAACCTTTCAATAGCAAAATTAAGTCCTGTAAATTAACTTGTCCGATAACTTATTGAATAAATCCTTTACTAATTAAAGAACCAATAGGACCCTTTGTTCTCAGATCTTCAAAGCCTTTATTAAAATCAATGAAGTAATATCAATTTAACAGTATTTCTTTTTTGTAACAGGAATTAAGATCCTTCATCCAATTAGACTCAAATATTCTGTATATGTAAAATGATTTTAAATGTTAGATGGCAAAAGGAAAGATACAGACTTTATTCTGTGAAAGCAATTATCTGCCAGCCACGCCTCTCAAAAGACTTGCCCTTGCTTCCTTAGCACTCTGAAAATGCAACAGAAAATTTTCTTCATACTTACAAATGTGTGTTTTGTGTGACAGGGGACAGTGTCACACTGAGACACTATTGTGCTTACCCTGCTCTGGCATTTTATCCACTATAAAAGAGCATTGAAAAATGCAACCAGAAAGAAAATGTGTAATCTGAACTAAAATACACAGGATGAAGTATAAACAACAATTTACAAACATCAGTGGGACAGGAACCTCGGTTTGCTCACTGCAGCTGAAGTGGCTCTTTGGTTACACGTGAAATGAGTGTGGTGGCCTCAAGCCAGTCCCAGCTGATCTCCACCAAACCATCTGCTTGTGCACTTAGCATTATTTGTTGACCAAGACATTAGTTTTGTAATAAGTTATAGTTTAGGAGAAAAGGCACAGAGACATAAAGACATTATAGTGTCCAATTACATCAAGTCTGGCCCCCAGTAAAGGTGTCAATTTTACTCTTCCAAACATAACAATTCTCATGGAAATGGTTTTTTTTTTCAAGTGTGCGGTTGCATTTAGTGTGTCTGGAAAACCTCAAGGAAAAAGGTTTTATAAATTTTTAATACAATTTTGAAAATATTTGTTTAATTATTTTGAAGAAATGTGTTCTTTTGAAGATAAATTAAAACTTATGAAATTAAATTTTTGTGCATGCTAATAAAAATTAATAGACAAAATTGCTATCTATTCTTATCAATAGATGAAATTACATTTAAAAATTTGTGAAGAATCACAAATGTTTCAATTAAATCTTCTACAATGATGACAATAGAAATAATCTTTTGACAGAGGTGATACGCAGACATGAATATTTCAGTGAGAATAAGATGAAGAAGATGAAAATTAAAACGTGAAAAACTAAAACACACCATTTCTGCCTGCTAAAACACATACATGAAAATCTCCTGTCGACCATTAGTATGGTTCCAACATGTTCAGTAAAAAGGTAAATCAACATTTTAAAATTACTTTTGCACCTATAGGGTGAAATTTCCTTAGTATCATAATTATAGAATTTCTTTCATTATAGAGAATGCTTCTCTGTTTCAGTCATCCCAGGGAAACATTTTGAGATTGGGAACTCTCCTGGGAGGTAGGAGAGAAGCAGGGCACTGGACTCAAATCCCTGTAGTGACAGTGATGCTCTCAGCACCGAGTTCTTCTGGAAAAGCATGCCATCAATCAGTCCTGAGGAATTAAAAGACAAGGATGAGAGAGAAGAAATGCCTCTGTGTCCAGACCTTTGAAAATGGCCTGGTGTTATACCAGCAGAGGGATTTGAAAGTGAATTCCTGTTAAAAAGGCTTTGCTGGAACTGCTTTGAAAATGCTGTCGCTAAAAGCAGAACAACTTGTAGAGGTGGGTGCAAAGAAGCTTCACTACAACAGAATTCACTGATGGTTTTGTCACATCTCACTTTTAAAGCTATTCTAAATGTATCCCAATTAATCTTCCATACCACTTCATCCTGCATTCTTACTACATATTATTTTTGACCTTCACAGCACTTTGCCAGCATTAGCTAATTAATTCTCACAATACCCCTCTGAGGACAGCAAGTAAACACCATTATCCCTCTTTTAAACTGAGCCAAAGAGGTCTTGTGCAACAGCTTTTCCTGAGGCCATCATGTTTTCTTCCTTCCCTTGGTCTCTCAGCACCAAGGCAGAGCAATTAGATCCTGACCTTTTCTGTCACCTAGTTTTGGGCTTGGATCCCTGAATCACACCTTTTCTGGCATTACTGACCTACTGTGTCTATGTCTAGAAGATAAAGGGCTAAAACTCAGTAACATCTCCCATGCCAATCCTAGTCTCTCTCCTTTATTTTTAAGAAAGTTAACAGCAATTCCTATGTGCTGCCACAGAAGAAGACAGGGAGCAAGATCTAAAAAATACTCGCTCTGTGAATTAATTCAGTCTATGTAAATCAATTAGTCATCAAAACAATTTGACACTTGGAAAATTGAATCTTCAATTAGATGTTATCTTCCCAATATCCTTTATATCCTCCCTGGATAGAGATAACACCTTTGTTATCTCGCTGAGAATCCACCTCCCCTACTTTAGCAGAAATGATCAACTGATAGTTATAAAACCCTTGATGCTTGTCCTTGGATGAGAGAGTCCCACAGAGCCATGAAAACATTAGAAGCCATGGGATGAAGCTGATACTACAGCCTCAATAGTGAGATTTTACAGCCTGGTTAAAGTGAGCTATTCCAGCCCTCCTGCAACACCTGTGATTTAAAGATCTCTTTACTTTGGAAGCCGCTTCTGAATCCTGTTACTGGCAAGAATGGGGTGAAAAAAAGGAAGGTTTTCTTTCTCAAAGGATAGTCACAGTACCTTGTACCATCCCTTCATGCTTGCCTAAGGAAAGGCTCTTGCTTGTAGGAAAAGAGTCAAGTCCAAACCGAGGAGAGTGGCTGCAGCACACCCTGAAGTTTGACTTTGGCTTGTCATCACAGACGTGATGTGTGGGTGAGCCCTCAGGGCAAATCCAGTGTGTGCTCAGCTGTGGGGCAGAGGAAGAGGAGGATAAGCATTGAAGGATGAGCATTGAAGGAGGGTTGACTGGAGGCCCCGCCTCTGTGCATCAGAGCTCTGAAGCACCTTGTAGGGAGTGTTTGTGGCAACACCAGTGAAGAAATGGTGAAAATACACATTTCTCATTAGGCTTCCAGACTTTATTGAATTTCCAGTGTTCTTGATGGAACTGTTCCCCCTTCTCTGGGACTGGAATTCTTTTTCCTGCGTTAGACTATGAACATTTCTAAATGCCACATTATCTAAGATAGGAACAGAGCAATGTTGAATTAACCTCCAGACTTGCCTATCTGCTAATCCCCAATGCAGCTGCTGTTCCTCTCTTGCAGCTCATTGAAGCTCCCCATTTCACTGGGGATGTCTTGGGAATTTTTGTCTATTCAGAAGTTGCTGAGAACATAGAGACCACATTGGCACCATTCCTCGATATCATATAAAACGCATTGATTTGCTCCAGCTCCTGCTGTGACCCTCATAGTCTTGGTTTACGGCCACTTCCATGTGTACTCTGAGGAAGAGGACAGCAATTTGGTGCTTACTGCCCTTCCGGGATCCACCTGACCCAAGCTCTGAAACACAGGGAACATCCCATGCCATCAGAGAACCAGCAGTGACTTCGTTTGGCTTGAGAAGAAACATTTTTCAAGATGGACACAATTTATGTAAAAAAGCTGTTATTTGTGGAAAAAGTGAAGAACCTCTTCCCTGACACCAGTTGCTCCAGCAAATTGTCAGTGGAAATCTTGCATTTGGGGTAACTCCAAAACTGGACTAGTGTATAAAATAATTTTGGTACCAGCTTAAGCAATTTACCTGAGCCAGTAAGTAGAGGTCACCTAAGGTGCAGACAGTCCCAGTGGAAAGGAAAGAAATTCAACTATCCACTGCAATATTAAAAACTAGATAGCAGGAAAAATGTTCCTCTATGTCATACTAAAAATCAAATTTGCTCTAATCACAATCTTACTCAAGATGGTTTGCTTTTTTATAGTGCAAGGGACAATTATTTATTTTAGATTAAATTTAGATCTCAGCTGTGAGCAGTGATGTAGAGCATAACCCCTGAAAACTCAGTTGCATTTAAGAACAAAGATTATGGCTTTTTTAACCTTCAGAAACTACATTCTATTATAAACCCATGTTCGTTACCTGGTGTAAATATACTAATATCAACATCAGATAAATACAAGATGCATCAAAAGATTTAAGGCACCTGTTGTGTATTTAAAAGAATTATATCTTGTTTATGGAACAGTATAAAATGCACAACTGATTTATATAACAGCTAGTCTATTGCAGGGGAAATCTCATTTCAATCATAAATGGCAGAAGTTGATTTAAGAATTCATTCTTTAATGGGTCTGCAATGTTCAAATTTAAACTCATTCAATTCATCAGCAAAATATTCAATATGGGGCACAGGGAACTCATTTAGGCAAACAGCGACTTTTAATATAAATTTTCCAGGAGATTTCTTCATCGATTCAGCAGTTTAGTGCAAAATGATTTGTGCGATACATTCTCAAGGATCAATGCAGGCCAAGTCAATGGCTAATATAAAACAATCATCCCACCTACTACAGAGAATGTGTCAATGAACTTTGACTTCACATTGAACTGCTCTGTGGAAAGGAGAAGGAAGTCTGATAAAAATTAATCATAACTTCCCCCTCCTTCCCTTACCCTTACCCATTCTCTAGTATTATTGTTTGTTTGTACTACAACATAACTTGGAAATCTCATTCGGGACTAGAGCCCTGAAGTGCTACATTCTGCGTAAACATGTGCGAAGGGGCTACCTTTGCCCTTAAAAATGAATATCCTCAGTCCTCTGGCTGCTCTTGGTGTGAGCCATCATCTCACATGAATGTGGGGATTACAATGAGGAGCTGTCTGAGCTGCTGTGACTTGAACCAGAGAAGGTCCAACAGTGCTGACTGTCAAATCTCCTCTGGACGAGGCAAAAAAACAAGAAGGACCCAACACAGCAGTGACCTTAGCAAGGTTAATCTTCGTGCTTTGTGCACAAAGGGTCTCGGGGGTCATTTTGCAGGATCAAAACCTGAGAAAAAGACGTAAACCACATCTGCTTTCATTTGTTATTCTCCCTAAGTTTCAAGACCATACCTAGAACTCTTGGGTGGGCTTCTGGTGAAGTCTACTTGCAGCTGGCAGTAACTAAAGTCATTTAACCATCAACTGAGTCTTTTACTACATGGCCAGAGCCTTCAGGAGTGCAGCAGATTCCTGGAAAGATGAGTAAAGGGCAGTGTGGACATAACACTGCAGCTTTTAAGGTAAGTAGTGTCAGGTGGGTGAGACTGGTGTCACTGGTCCAGTAAAAGAGGCAATGGGATAAAAGGACAGCTGACAATGGATGGGCCTCCTGGCCAAGACAGAGGTAATTGAACACGGGCAGACATTTGGAACTAATTTTAGGGATCCATTGGAATATTATGGAACAGAGTTGTTAAACAAGGTCTTGCCTAAGCTGCTTCTCAGCATGTTATGATGAAACAACGTCAGAAATGCTGCTCGTTCTGTCCTTAGCTCTGGCCTCTGAAGTGTCTGGAGATACCATTCGTTTCAGCTGGTTGTGATTTCACAAAAACAGGTACAATTGAGCATCTCGGGCTGCTGAATTATCTCAGTCCAAGCCTGATAAACTTAGTTTAAATTCTGTCTCTTAAAAGGTTTTATCAGTTGACTAAGTGATGCTGATCTGCATCATGATGTTGTTCATGGCTGGGCTCATGAGCACTCTGGAGATGTTTTTTGTCAATTGCTCTGGACTCCCTCAGGTTTTTTAAAGCATCCGTTGAGGTACCAGGGCAATTTACATACTTTTATATAAAACTACATATGTTGCATAAATAACAGGTAGAGACCTAGTCTTCCAAACCAAAGTCTTCTGGAGGAAGTATAGCATGGCTGCAATTAATCCCGTAGATTAAGTTCCAACATGTGCCTGGAGAACAGTTGAAACATGTTTTTAGGCCTAAAACTTTCAAATCCCATGCTTAAATGTAGTTTTGCAGAAGTGGGTGGGAAGTGGAAGGGCATAGCATCATGGTGTAGAGGCAGCTCTAGGCTTATTTCCCCAAATCAACCTCAGTTATTTTAAGATGAAGGTTTCATTCCTGAACTCCATGTCCTACTTCAGAAAACTGATGACTGAGGAAGCAGGACGTTTATTAAAGTTCAGACTGAAAAATCAAAAGACTGGCCACTGCTTTTAATAGATTTCTGGTAATCTGATACATTTCAAGCCTGAATATAGACTTAAATTACACTGAATGCCACATAAACAGAAATCAAATAAGATCAGAGTTGGATGTGAGTATTGTCAATTGTGCCAGAGACTGACTGTACATCTTGCATCCTAATCATGCCTCCTTCAGAGAGATTTAATGACTGCAGTAAACTCTCTTTGTCAACTACATAAGGTACACTGCATTTCGGCTCTAATGCTTATTGTGATATACCCAGAAACAGCACATTTCTGAAGACACGAAATGCCAACAGGAACATAAATCCACCACTTTCAGCAGCAGAAATTTTCCTTTTTGACTGTCCCAGCTTTGGTTGGTGTTGGGGAACTATTATCAGATTCAAAGTCAGAAAGACATTTCCATTGGAGAAAGCTTACTGTATAAATTACAACAGTAAGAATTTCAAGGCAAAGCTTCCAATCATATTTAACTTGAATTGAGTACATAGGACTTTACTACAAGGCCTTGCAATTTTCAGTCTTCCCATCAATTTTAATGAAGTTTGGTTCTCACTTTTTAAAATATTTTCTTCCTCAGGTAAAGTTACATGGTGGGCTTTTTCAGTGCTGCTGAACAATTGGAGTACCCATTGACTCTGAAAAGCAGTTTTCATTATCCATCAAAAGACACAGAATTTTGGAGCTTTATTTTTCATTTGACTATCTAAAGGATCCAAACTGTCCGATAAAAAGGGGGTCAGTAATTTTGTACTGTGTAAATTACCTCATATTTGGCACTACAAACTGCAGGCATTCCAAACCTTTCCTGCTTTGACAATGAAGAATTATCAAGGAAGTTAAACAGCAAAAACTATCATCCATCTGCTTCTCCTTAGAGTTTCATTTAATTTTTGCAATGTCATGAAGATGATACCAAATCTGTTATGTTAGTCTTACTGTGTTTCCCTACCCAGGCTGAGAATGCCAGTACAAAAGGCTTTTATGCAAACCCCACTGTAATGAAAATCAAAGAAAATATTGATTTCATTTCCAAATTATTAATCAACTTCACAGCTGAATGAAAATATTGTATTGCTCAGCTCAAGCAAATCCTAACATCTTTGCCTCTGGCTATGAGTCCAAGAACTGATGAAGGACGAAATGGTAATGCATGTACTGTATACATCTGGGGAAGATCAGCATTCTTAAAGAACAAACACATCAGCTCTACAGCAAGAAGAGTTTTGCAATACCCAAGCAAATAAAAAATCATAGAGGATTAAAGAATGTAAAGGACTATCTGGTTTCAAGACAATTATTTCCCATGCAAACTCACTCTTCTAAGAGCGTGAAACAGAGTGAAGGATACACCAATACCACAAATAATAGCCCCATTTGAGATAGTGCCTGAGGAAATTTGACTTTTTAAAGTATTTTTCCAGTGTATCTGTCTTCTCGCAGGAGCAGAGGTTGATAACCAAAAGGAATGGATGGGCAGAGTCCTGAGGAGGAGATCAGTTAGGGAATTGTGCAAACAGTGCAGAGGCTGGGTCATATAGCAGAACCAGGAATATCAGATAGCGAGCAGGCTGCCAGATCAGCTCACCCATTTTTGCAATACTTAAAAATGTTGCATTGGTAGAAACTGCAATGTGCACACCTCAAGGGAGAATATATCAGCTGCAACTGCCCAGATCGTATGGAATCACTGAGAGTTACCTGATACTCACGGAATGAGAAAATCTAGATAAAGTGAAAAATAAATGGCATGAAAGAAAAATACACACATGAATGACACAAACCCTGTAAAAGTGCATCTCATCCCTCTTAGTTTATTTTTTATTCCAAAGTCAATTTAAAAAGCCCCACAGACTTATTCAACAGTTAGAAATTTTGGGCTCTACCAGATAAATTCTGACTTTTCTCCTGATTTTTTTTTTCAGCCTGACAGCTGGATCCAAAAATTGGTGCTAGATCTTAATAGGAGATATGGCACAATGCCCATCAGAATTTGGGCATTATGATAATTATTAGCCAGAACATCAAAGACAGTGAACTTCAACCTGAAATGGATTAAATAGTAACACTTCAATAAGGTGCAAACAGTAATTTAAGAGTATTTGTTACAAGATGTACCTCGTGAAGTGCTGCATACACCCCATGAGGCAGGTAGATATCACACTGGTATCGAGTTTTTTGCAATGTCACGTCCCTCATTCATTTGAATTGACCCCCACATTTGCTGTCTATTAAAGACCAGTTGTGTAATCTTAGCTCCTGCTTTCTTAATAAACCCACCATTGTACAAAGCCAAGGGTGAGACAGCTGGTGAGACAGGATTATAAAGTGATGGACATATTTACAAACTGACCAGCCCTCCTGGTAAGAAAGGGATGGCAGTCCATGCCTGTTCTCTTGGGCAGTTCTGTGTGTCCATCAGGACATGCAACTCTGCCCTACCTGAGGAAGTTTATGCTTTTTACATCCCCAGTTCAGAAATTATCATTTCTGTGGTTCCCTCAGGTTTAGGGACAATTCAGGTCTTTACCGCCATTCTACTACACTGATGTAATTTCTGTCTGAAAAGGCTGTGTTTTTATTGTCTAAGCAGTTAAAAGTAACCAGAGTAATAGCTTTTGAAGTTCATATGGCATCCAAAAATCTCCTACCAAGTGCTTTGATTTGCATCCATGTGGATTAAAAGAGAAAATTTAAAAATACGACTCAGCAAGTCAGTGGAGTATACAGGCTCTGAAAGAACAACCCATTTAAATTCTATTTAAATTCATGCCCCTTGAAAACTTATCTCCAAACTATGTCTCACCCATCTTACACACAGAGCTCATTGACAAAAATAAACAGTTCAGCGATTTGGAGTATCACTCTAAATTTACGTTATTTTCAGTGAATGTATGATGACAGTCAAGGTCTGGTCTAGTGTTAAAGACTGTGCAGATGCAGAGTAAAGAACAGTCTAGCTATGAAGTGTTTAGTCTAAACAGAGGGAACAGAGTGTTGTACCTCCAAAGATGAAGGGGTAAGAATTAGCATTTTCCCCCTGCATTTCTAATGAAAACAAATAGCTAGGTTTTTTCCACAGCTCTATTTTATTTTTGTCTCATTCTATCATTTTGTTTGTATGATCCCTGTAGAAGAAGGTGTCAACAGAACTTGTTTTCAGGTTCATTAACAAATAAATATTTTAACAAACTGGGGTTTTTGCCAGAAGATATCAGTTCACTGAAAATTTTCACAGGAACTGTTCAGCTTCAGCTCAAGTCAACTTTTTGCCTAAAGAAAAAACTGAGGCAACTTCTAGGACAAGGAGCTTTGTACTGAAGCATCCCAATCATTTTGATTTTATTGCAGACACGAGCAAAGGCCAAAGCCAAATTTTGATGCCAGTTACAGATTTCCAGCCCCAGTGATTACCATATTCCTTTCATCCCATTTCAACAGGATGGAAAAAGATCTAAACTTTGCAAACTGCTATTCTGTGCCCATTGCAAAAAAATGTCTGATTTAAAATGCAGTCACCTTTGGAGAAAATAGTATCAGATTCAACAGCAGAAAAGGCATGCACAGAAATTCCAGAGAAAAAATTACTAATCCCAGACTGTGCAAACCAGTTTGCTCCCACAGTTGTGTGGAAATGAAAAGCAGCTGAAACCTTGCTTTAACCAGCACATTGTACTGGTTCTCTTTAATCTAGTTTTCCTGAGCTGCCCATCCTGTAATTGCAAACCTTTAACAAAAACAAGTGGTAATTTGGGGTGATGTCATGGGAATTGAAATGTGGAATGATAATTAGCTGTGTGTTTACATGACATTTCTGTGATTAGCAAAGGGGGAAACATAAAGTGAAGGAGAGGCATTGAAGAGGATGGAGGCAGGAGAGGGAACAGACCACACCAAATTGTGAATCTCTGCTCTTCCTCTCTAAATAAATGAAACCAATAAACTTTAATCGTGCTGGTGAATGTGCCTTACCATTGACTGAAAATCAGATTTGGTATCGATTTGATTTTCAGAATATTACTCAATCAAGCACACTTAACTGCAGAAATTTTGTATTTTTTATATCATAAAAAAAACCGGTGCAAGCAAATCTGCCAAGCCTCCCCTCTGGCTACAAGTCTAACAACTGTTGAAGGACAAAAGATAATATATGTGAATACCATTGCCATGGTTCACTGGGTTAAAACAAACGGCCCCCATTTGACCTTTAAATTGAAGGGTTTCCTTTTATATCACTAGAGGCAAAATGCATGGACATGAGTACAACAACAACAAAAAGGTGACTCAAGCAGTTGAGCTGTATTTGATTTGAGGGATTTTTATTCATTTTTAAGGGGATATTTTTTCTTTTCCTTTGGAGTGAGGTAAACCCAAAAGTCAAATTGATGAAGAGAAATGGAATCGGAATCTGGCCTGGGTTGAATTCACTGCTGCTTGGTTGGTCACCCTGGGGGAAATGATATGTGTGCAGCTGGGATGATGAATTGGGTTTGTTTAAGTCATCATTACATTGTACTTTTTTATGGACCTCAGTATTTATAACACTTAAAGTTGATTGAGTAATGTGGGTTGCCTCGGCGTCCCTGCTGGTCAGCCGGGGTGACAGGCCTTGACAGCAAACATGAAGATATTACTGCTCCAAGACTGGTCCAGGATGTCGGGGTAATCTTAAGCAATCTGCTGCTTGCTCTTGTGTGTAATACACTGTTGAAAACTTTCCCTGTGAGTGCATATGTAGGTTTATATGTAGGCTTCAGTATATTTGGTGAAGAGCTCAAGCAACTCAGAACTAAAACAAGAAGACAGATGCTTTAACTGAATTAATTTTTTTCTTTTTAAATTAAAATTTTTTCTTCAGGATAGCATCCTTATAAATTGGGAACAGAGTGACTTTTAACTATATTTAATGTCTTCGTTCTTTTGGATTAGTCTCCCCTCTCTGTTTTTGCTGAACTCCAGTCAGCTGTAATCATCGGGAGAAAATATATGACTCAAGAGCAAAGTATGTTCAAGAACCTTTTCTTGAAGAGAACGACAGTGACAACAGACTGATTATCTTTAAGCCACCAGCCCAAAAATTTAAGTAAATGGAGCTATGCAGGAATCCAAATGTAACATAAAGATCAGAAGCTTGTCTATGAGAGGTGGGCATTGGTGCACCACTAACGTGTGGTCATTGATACCGCATTTGAAAACACTGAGGTAAATGTGCTGCAGCAACATCTGCTTGTGGTTATTAGCAAGGTGAGGGGTTTACTGAATACAAAACCATCTCTTGCTAGTAAAACATCTTTGAACCTAAAGGCAAACCTTGAAATTCTTTATAGAACTGTCTTTGATTGGGCAGTGTTGGTAACATGAAAAAAGTCTCATTTTATCTGTATGGGTACAATTAGAATTAATTCTCTAATATGTTGGTTTCTGCAGGTGAACATACATGACTGCATACTTGTGTCTACACTTGTACACCATGACATGAAAGAGTCTGAAAAATTGCACTTGAAGTTTGGGAAATGCCAAAGCCAATGTGTCCTGGTCACTAGCACATCATGACACTGTCTGTAGTAATAATCTAATTTCTTCCCCAGCAGCCCTGCCTCATTCAGCACAAAGGGAGCAGCTGGTCAATATTGTGTTTTATTGTCATCATTCTGTGGGTGACCCTGTGATTAGTTTACTACACATTATCCTCATCCCATCCTTAGGAAAGAATTATCACCCTGCTTGCCTCTATTTAGGGTTGTTTGAATATATATAAGACCTGTGATTCTTCTGCCTGCTGCAGAGGAAGTTTGAGGGGAATTTGACCTGGAACAGAATATAAAAGTGTGTCCTCCTATCCTGTTTTCCTTGCCAATTTCCCATCTCCACTTGCCTAAGCCAAGACCCAGTTTGAGGACTTCTGTTACCCTCCCACCTACAGGTGTCAAAACCTGTTCTCAGCTCCTCAGGACCTCAACACAGGTCTTGGCATTAGCAAAGATCCTCCAGGAGCTGTGGAGCAGAGGTGGTGGCTGCCATACTTTATGTAGGTGCTTTGATGCCTGGCACAGATGCTACTGAGCAGCGTCATGTCAACATGCAATCCCAAGGCAGCAAAAGAATCCTCCAGCTTGGCACATCACTGTGTTTCTCTTCTTGAAGCCCTGACACCATTCAGTGTATGTCTTCCAGCTTCCGTGGGAATAAATCATTAGAATGGTTCCTACATATAGCAATTCATCCTAGGAGTTTGTCTCCTAGGGAGGGATTGAATTAACACTCATATTTTCTTCATTGTTATTCAGCTTTTCAACCTTAGCAGATTTTTAATACACAATTTAGGCATGAGATGCTGTTTTAAATGCCTTTTACTCCACGCAAGAATTTTGCCAGAAGGAATCATGGTGCCATCAGTGAGACAAGGATTCCAGGTGTCAATCACCACCACGAATGCTCATAGTAGCTATAGTTAATGATGACCACTGCAAGATTTAACAATTGAGTGGGCTGGGAAGTGCTTTTTGCACCATAACTTCATGAATACTTGCTGAAGGCCCAAGTGTTGGTAGACACAAGAACACAGGTTTCAGTTTGATGTGCTTTCGTATAGGGGAAGGTAAAAGTAGCATGCTAAGACATTTCCAGGGGCTGATTGCAGCACTGGGAGCTGCAGTGTCTTAGAAGAAGGATCTGTGAGACCTTTGCCGAGATCAGGCAGGAGACAGGAGTTTTCCTCTCATAACAAGCTAAAATACTTTCTGTGATACAATTGTGGACAGCTTCCCTTTTTGAGAAAGAGTCTCCTTTTCTAGCTCCTGGGCATTTGCAGACACACCAATCCTCCAGCCTGGGAAAGAAAGATCATGTCCACAGCTGTGTACCACTGTCTTTTTTCTAGTTGCCTTGCCTGGATAATCCTCTTTTTCTACTCCTCAGCTGCTTACCTCATCCATTATTTCCCTTCTTGATATATTCCAGTTTTTCCCCTACTGAAATACACCTTCTTTCAGAACAACTTTCATCTTTTCTTACAGGATACCCTCTTCACTTCCCTCAGCATGCTCAAGTCAATTGACTTGAGTCAATGTATTATACTGGAGGAAAAATCCATCAGATCTTGTTCCAGCAGTGCTGAAAGAAATTGCTAGGAATGTCCTGCTCCTATCCCACAGTTTCAGAAAGGACATTGCCCTTTAAAGTAAAAATTATTGGGTATCCTCATCTATGGAGTTTCTACTGGCTCACAAAAATTCTTATAATGTTTAAGATGTTTCTGTTGAAGGCAGAGTAGACCTCACTTAATTTTTAAAGCCCTGTGCTTTAAACCACAGTGAAGATACATATCCCTGCTAAACTACTAAAAAGGAACATTTTCCTACATGCAACACAGTATATTTTCCCATAATTTCACACTCAGAAGCACTTCAACTATTTCAGCTGGAATGTTCCCAAAATGTATGGCCAGCAGAAACATCTAGCACGGAAATTTTCCCCTAGACTAGGTGACATTCAAAAAAATTATGAGCAATATAAAGCAAGGTCTTGTAATAAGAACTTTCAGAAAGTTGCAGAGCCAAGAAAATTAAATATAGGTGCTGTTCACTGTTTGTGTGTTGCCTGTAGTTGCACACACCATAAATATGTTAGTATTTATGACAGAGCCCAGAGCTCTGTAGTCCACCTGATCTAAAACAAAAACCTGACAAGAAATTCTAGCTTCATCCTTATTGATCTGTGCTGACAGGTTACACATTTCACCTATTATGGGCCAAATTCTGCTCTCCTTTACACCAGCACCAATCTTAAGAACTCTGCTAATTCTGAGAGTTTGCTTTGTGTACAACTTTTTTAGCAACAATTTCAAATTATGTGTGCTGCTACCCAGTGAATGGTTGCCAAAAAAAAAAAATCCATTGTTGCAGGAATAACATCAGTAAGCAGAGGAAATATTTGCTCATACTTCTTCTAGTATTAGGCCCTAAACTGAAGAGAAAGCAAAGTTAAGAAAATCTTTCATTAGACTTTAGCTTGCACAGTGCCCCTTCTGTTTTCTCTCACCTCACTTCAGGTTGATGGCAAACGAAGAAACTCAAGATCACTTTTTCCTTTGCTTTTCAGCTGGATCTGAACAGCAGAAAAAAGCCAAGTTGGCAATAAAAACCAATTTAAACTCTATTAGTGGTACACTCAAAATAGCTCCATGAAAAACCAGGAGGAGTTTGTTAACACACACACATCCTTTCGTGTGTTGTTTCTTGGCTTCATTAATTGCCATCTGATGTGAAACATGAGTTTAATTGAAATTTCTCACTAATCACGTGCATCCTTCTTATGATGATGCACAATAGTCACATGTTCTGTGCACAGCCCTTTGTGCAAAATTCAAGTGAACACTTGAATTATTTTAAAAGCCTATTAAACCTGATCTTTAAGTGCAGTATGAGATCATTTGCATTGTCACTCAATTTGTACACAAACAGAAATACACACATACGTTCAGGGTGCAGATGCAAATTCAAAGCTTAACGAACCGGGGCCTGAAAATTATTCTTAACTGACTGTCCAGCACATGGATCAATAATAAGGCCCAGAAAGCCCTTCAATCCTGTACTGTCATTTCAAATCCAGGCTCTAAGTGCTTATCTAAGAGGGCTGTAATTTATTGCTTTATTAAAATTTTGTGGGAGTGATAAATCCACCCTCTGAACACAGAGGTCAGGTGGCGATGCCCTGTTTGACTTTTCTGTTATGTTCACCGAGATGTTTTTACTGGGTTAGGTCAGACCCTTGGTTACTCTGATGCAGCTGGAGAGGAAAACATTCCCTTATCTCCATATTCTCCATCCCAATGGGTAGCGACCTCTACTTCCAGAGCAATATTTTTAATAGAGAAAATACTAAAAGATCCTCGCTCGAGAGCAAGACCGTTTCAATTTTTCATCCTGGACAAGACCTGTAGTTGGCAGCAAATGCTCTTTGGGTTTCCTGATGCTGGTCTGTTCCCTAGGCCCTCTGAATTATAGGAGATAGATAAGTAAAAGGAGAGTAAAAGAATAGAGAGGGGGTGCTATAATATGGCATCACATTCAAGGATCCCAGCTACTGGTTCCTGTTTAGTTTGGATTCTAAAAAGAGTTACAAGGAAATAGTTCCAGCAGTGAATATTTTAACTTCACTCAGGATCTGCTTGTTTTGCTGAGGCAGAAGAACAAGGACAGATGTTGGGGTGTCCTCAACGAGGGCATCCTCCTGGTCATTGCAGAGACCATCCCTGGGGGATGTGTCAAGGCTCCGTCAATGGGCCGACGAATCGGAGTCCGAGGGTGGCTCCCTGGGCGGATCTCTCGCTGACAATCGAGCCTAAGCTCCACGCTCCTTGAAGTTTCCCCCTCCTTTATTTCTGGAACATTCCCTGTTACTTGGTGCATGTTGGTTGTCTCCACCCTTGTTTAGACTTGATTGGATGTTTGTACCCCGGTTCCTCCCAGGTCGTGTTTCCCCATTGGTCCTTTCCCTTTGCTCCTCCCCTTTTCCCTTTCCTCTTAAGCTGCTGCACAGACCCTGTCCCCTTGGATATCCGTTCCCCAGCGATCCGTTGAGTAAGCCTGTGATGTGGTCTGGGAGAGGATATTTCCTCCCTGTGCCTTCTTTGTCTTCGGGGATCAGTGGGCTTGGAACATCTTCCTCCTCTGCCCTGGGGAGAAGCGCGCGTGGCTGCCCTGCCTGCACAGTGCCCCGAGCGGCGGCGCTTTCTAACTGCCCGACACATCAGTCGTGTCTGCAGGCTTGTCTCTGGGCCGATTCCCTGAGGTCCGACGGAGCCTCAGAGGCGGACAGCCCCGGCCGCCGAGACAGACAGAGTCCTACTGTGACCACCTAGAATGGTCAAACTTGGAGAAAAACACTTTAATACCCTCAGATGTGTGTTCTGGTTTTTTACCATTAACTGTAAATGCTAAGAAACAGGTAAATTCATGTTCAGAGGGAAGACCTTCATGATATTGAGGGCGACTCCTTCAGAAAGGTGCTAAGCCAATGTTGCGCCTCATTTTCTTTGGAGAGGCAAGAAGGACTCTGGTGAGGCTCCAAACTCCACCCTGGGATGGGTGAATGCCCTTGTCCTTGCTGATGTTTGTGTGCATGAGGAACAATGTAGCATCCCTTTGATGTAATCTACTGTCCAGAAAATGTCTTCGTACATGAAAGTCCCTAACAATATTTTGACGGTTTTTTCTGACTTACTTTGTTGAGTTTTTGTTTGGGTGGGATTTTCCTGGTGGAGGAATGCTGTATTGTTTGCTTTCCACCTGCCAAAAGTTTCATGTATTTCTACGCTCTACTAGATAACAACCTCCTCAATGCAATGTGTAGTGTATCCTTAATACTGCTGTAAAACTGAAGAGTGGGAAAATGTCAACAATCAAATTTTGCAAAGTTTGTTTCAAATCATTCATGCACATATACCTATAATCCTTCAGTTAGAAAATTCTGCCCACAAGACACTCAGTGGTGCACTGAGAGATGTTGCAAAGAGCCATGACAGATCAAGAAGGAGCTTTTCTACGTCCAGACAAGTTACCCAACAAGCTGTCTTCCTTCCCAGGTAATAGGAATGTCAAAGAAGAATTTGCTTTGGCTTTCAATTTAGAAATAACTTTTTGAAAAGCAGAAGCCTTATTTTAAAGCATTTTAATTCATTTCACTTTCATGAAGTGTATATGTTTTGCTGTTTTACGTTCAATCTATCAAATTTGTTCTGCTCCTAGTTAGCAAAGTCATTTTCACTGTCAGGTTGCAAAATGCAAACAGCTTTCTCTCCCTCTCACTGAAGGGTCTATCCTGCCAACGCTTTTCAGTATGAATGGAGAAGTTCTTTCCTCCACAAATGAAGTTCACACATGGTTTGAGCCAGATAATTGCCAAAGTCCAAGTAAGCTTTATCTCCTTTAGAATTAAGCAATTTGTGGAGCATATGCAGGGAAATAAATGCTACCACTGTTGCAAGAATTGCACTGCACCTGTGTGTTATGTTATGTGAAAGGCTCATCTCCACATACACAAAAAGGAGCACAGAAGTACAAGGACAAGTTGAGGAACCCCAATAACTAAGAAATGAGCTCCCATCGGCCTTGTCCCAGGGCTGTCATGGGAGACAGGTCAGCCCCACTCCCTAGGGATGACACCCATCACAATGAGTCGACGGAAAGACTCTCCAATTATTTTCCTTTAGATGCTGGCAGCTAACTCAGAAAACTTCCAGGGACAAGACCTAAGTATTAGTTTCTGCAACTGCCTTTCCATGAACATGTGCATATGATGGTAAAATCAAATGATAACCTTAGAAGTGTCTGTCTTCTAAGCATATTAAGGAATCCAACATTAAAACAGCAACTTTGTGGTCTGATACTATTCCCTTGCACGTATTGCTTGAAAAACTGAGATGTGGAGGGTTTCAAGCAATGATCTGGTTCTATAGTGTAAACACAGGCAAGAATAAAAACATTAACTCAAGTTTTTGCACCAGCAAAAATATTCAGCATGTATCAATGAGAAGGGCTTCTTATTCTCACTGGAAGGCATTGCTCACTAAACAATTTGGAAAATTTGACTGCTACTGCTAAGTCCTCTGTATGGCCAGTGTGAATTGTTCAGGGCCAAGGTCTTTGACTGAACACCTCTGTAACTTCTGTTGTTCACACTTTTGCTTTATAATCACTTGGTGCAGAACACAGTGCAAACTTCTCCAGTTGAGAGCAGCCTCTCACTAATTTGTAGGCAATAACCACCAGATTTGTGGAGACATTTAACAGCTAATGAGAGAGAATATGTAATTCTCAAAACTCTCTTGACTCCTATCTTGCCTTCAAGTGATTGCATTGGTGTGAAGAATCACAGGTGGTGGGGGGCAAGAAGTTGAAAAGTATTTAGACTCCAGAAGATGCAGTGGGTGCCTACCAATACACTGATGTGCAAGAATTAAGCTCACTGTAAAGTCTCATTGATGCCAAAAGCCCCAGATAAAGCAGATGAATGTCGTGCTCCAATTCTGCATCTGGAGATCTTTAATGGTACTGGAATGACATCAGTGGTCAGCAATGTTTTTTAAAACTATCTTATTTTATTAGTGTTGGGTTTTTTTTTTTAGATCTGCTTTTTCACTCCTGATAAGAAACTTGCTTCTAAAATACTAATTAAAATGGTTTAAGGTGATGGTTAGGCAGGTTCATTTGGATCCAGACTGAGAAGCTGGCATTATTATTTATTTCATGAAGGCTACTCAGTGAATTTACTAGCTTGAAATGCTATACTGAGGACAGCACAGACAGGAAATAGAAAATAGATCACTTACCCTATGAAAACTACATCTTATTTCTTAAAAGTCTTTCAGGTTTAATTAAATCAGGTATTATTGCTTGGATATAAGAAAGTTGTTTTTTAAATGTGCATTTTCTACTGAAAGTACAGTTTCTAAAGGAATCAACAACAGCCAAAGTCTTGATGAAATTCTAACGAACAGTTATAAATCAGTTGCTGATGATGTATATGTCACTCTTGCTTGATTGTAATATTTCTCTCTAGGTATTCTGACTGAACAAGCCAGGAAGGTATAATCAGTTAATATTCTTTTTTTTTTTTTCACAAATGATTTGAAAAAATCAGGGCAAGGAGCAGCTCTAAAAAACTCCTTCGAATTGACCCTAAATGAAAATCTGTTTAGGTGCACATGCTTTC
This sequence comes from Ifrita kowaldi, assembly GCA_013398055.1. Lineage (NCBI taxonomy): Eukaryota > Metazoa > Chordata > Aves > Passeriformes > Cinclosomatidae > Ifrita > Ifrita kowaldi. The sequence goes on along the minus strand of VZRS01005479.1, from coordinate 217,708 downwards.
ATTGGGAGTGCATCCAAGATGTATGATAAGGTAATGATAATAATATGAATTCACTCTTTCTTAGGAAGGGAAAAAGACTGCATAGACTTTGTTACTACAGGGGCCTATCACCCCCACAAATTCTGCACTGTGAATGAAATGCTGTTTGCCTGTTTATGTGAAGAATGATGAAACTTTAAATGAATCATTGACCTTTCTTGAATGACATGTGACCTGTAAGATATCTGAGCTGTATATCAAGAGCAGTTCTTGAAAATTGCTGTCTGCTGACCGAAAATAAACAATAAGATATCAAATATGGTTTGAAAAAATTGACTTGGTTTAACTCTGCAGGGGTGGGGGGGGGAACTAAATTATTTTGACTCACCAGTCAGAACACATCAATTCATTTCAAATCATTCTTCATCTAGAGACTGGAAGGGTTACTTCTTGCCTTTAAAGCTGCTTATGTTTGAGCAATTGCTATTTACCAGAATGCATGCTTTATTTAAACAATAACCAGCAGTAATAAGGAGGCTGTAAAAGCTGGGATTGTTGGGATGAGATGGATTCTACAACAGGAGAGAGAACCTTTGTTCTTACAATGGGGGTATCTCGTTTGGGTTTAAAGGTTAGAAACGAAGGGCAAATCTCTGAATGGGTCATTTGGGCCTTTCTCAAAATTCAGTCATCAAAGGACAGTAACTGGTAAAGTAATACAAACAGAAGGTCTGAAAAGCACAGTCTTTGTGGCAATTTGATTTGTTAGGGGCATGGACAGTCTCTGCCTGACTGCGGGTTAACTTCTCTCTGTAGGAAGGCAATATTCTTTCCATCTGGTTCTGCAGGACACCAGGTATTGACCTGGGGTAGTACCCAAGCAGGCATGATTCAGCAGAGATTAGCAAAAAATGGTGGTCCTGCAGATTTTTTCTCAAACCTTGGCCAATCTGGGCTGTTAACTTTTTCAGATGGTGCATTAGTTTGCTTTTACTCTGGGCAGTGCAACTGAGGTGAGCTGGTTTGTGTGCGTGGGCTAATCAAATAGTGATAATTCACCCCAAATTAGACACTTCACTTAGACTTTTTAGTCAGTGGAGGAAAGCAGACTCCTCTGACAGTGATGCAGCGCAAGAGGCAAGTTAAGTTGCTTTGACTCAGCATCTGGAGATATCCCAGGAAGAGGTCTGGAATGGCAGCTAATTAAGGTAGGTGCCTAAAGCCCCATGGAAGCAACTTCTACTCACCTAAAGGGCACAGTTTAATTGCCAAATAAGCACATTTTGGTTAAATAGGTGCTAGAGATTGGACTCCTCTTGGCTGAAAACACCACCAAGAAGAAATTCCCACATTACTAAAACAGTGTTTTTCCCTAGTTAATCAGCAGCTTTTTGTTCGGCTCTTCCTGAGGTACACAAGCATTAACAAGGAATTGACAATAGAGCAGTAAACACAAAGAACAAGAAAGGAGGGAAGAAGGGGAGCAAAAGAGACAGGCCCACAAAATGCAGTTTTCCTGAGCCGCATCCAGCTGGAAAAAATACGGCAGTAAGGAAAAGGAAGCAAGCAGTGGGCTGGGGTGACCTAGGCAGATGGCTAGGTCAAAGGCCCACGGACCAAATATTGATGTCTTACTAGCTCAGACAATTTGTACTATCCCCTAGGAATAGATTTCCTGACTTTATGCTATTTCATTGCATGTGCTGGAATAAAAACACCCATGGGCCTCCTCTGCAGGGAAGTCAGCAAAAATCTGTCCACTTCCATGTGCATTTTAATACCTGTCAGCTGACTCACAGCACCAAATAAAACACAAGCATTCAGAGATGACAGATGGATTTGTTGCCCTGGAGGGTTTGGGATCCATAAACCAACAAATGGATTCACTCATCTGTAGAAGTTGTTTTTTCATCTGTGGCAGCTATAATACAGATAACATTACTCATTCAAGGTAAAATCCAAATCAACATAAGGGCTATCCACAAATCCTGGGACACAGTTTAGAGAAAAGTCTTAAAAAGCCCTTAACATAGGGCTTAATTGTCTCTGGAGCAGCGGGTGGGGCACTGAGCTGGACCTCAGACAACTAGGTTGGATAATTTACATTAACAGCAGCATACATTTCAGGAAAGGCAGGTCCCTTCCAGAAAGGCCTTGAGAAGATTAGCTGCTTAACCAGCTTGATCCATGGCATTTCAGTAGCCTTAGAGGGCTGGACTCCTCCTGTGGCCCCACATTCACAGTAGTGAACAGCACAGGAGGACCAGGCTTGCCAGGAGCAAATTTTCTGGATGCACTGGTAAAGAAGACCAAATGCAGTTGGAAAGAACAAGTTGTTTTCAGATGAACTTGGCCAAAAATTTGCTTCACGATTGGGTTGAGGCTGAAAAAAAATTTGCAGATGAGTCTTTACCTCTTACATGTACCAAAATAAATGGCAGTGCAAAATGAAGTTGAATTCCTGCTGTTCTTACTCATATCTGCTGGGGTCTTATCCCTTCAGGGATCACACTGGCCAGAGCAGGACAGCAGAGTGAATGAGGTATAATATCAAAAGTATTTAACTTTAATACAGCACATTCTTCTGTAATACAGCAGACACAAGGGTTCCATCACATGATGAGCAGAAAATACAGTGGTTCCTGCCCAGAAGAACATAAGCACATAGAGCTAAAAGTGATCCCTGGCATCACCATAACCAAGCCCATGTAGGCACCTGCTATATAATCTGACAAACTTCTGGAACTCACCCTTAAAACTTAGGTTGTCTTGATACTTATTTGTCCAGGAAGAAACCTGTTCCAGATCCTCAATGCTCCCGATGGTCTGGGGTATCATCTGCCTGAAACAGAAAACATCTTTTTCCAATGGACTTTTACTGCACCTAGATAGGACAGGATAGTGATATTTAAACCATTGCTGCAATAAAAATAATAAACAGCAGCATTAATCATAATCAAAAAAACATGTATTCATCTCTCACTAGCCATATAAAATATAGGTAAGGCCTGTCTGGTTTTATTTATGTGCTCAGAGGTTCTGGTATTAAACTGGGCTATTAACGTCGAGCTCGGTGCTGGGGGGAAGGCAGAAGGGCGCTTCTGCCAGTCGGGGAGGGAGGTCAGTGGGATAGAAACAATGACCAATAATAACCACTAATGGCTGGGCCATTAGTGCTGATGAGGCACGAATGTCAGAGACCAGGTGCGAGCGACACGGGGAAAGGAGTGTGCACTAATTGCCCTATTCAGAAAATGTAAATGTGCTGCCCGACTAGTGACAGCAGGGAAAGGCAGGCCGCTGGCTCCAAAGCTCAAGGAAGGCATGGAAATGAGAGCTGGAAGAGGCTTCCTAGGTCTTGTCCATCCTAGTTGCCTGTTGGGCATCTGCTGCTGGAACATCAGGAGATGTAAGCGTGGCCTTTCCCCAGGGGCTCAACAGTCTGTTCATGTCTCGTCAAGCCGTGTCATGCCACACCATTTCAAACCATACCCATTTCCTATTTTACCACTTGTGTGTAGCTATGATGGGCTGAAGCCTGCCTCTTCCAGCCAGGACTGCCTCACCCCATCACACGAGTACCCAATGTTTCCACACGAGCAAGTGACACACCCCTGCTGAAATGATGGGACAGGCAGGGGCCTGGAATGACCTGCAAGGCTATCCCAGAAAAAGTCCCTGTCACAGCTGCCTAATGCAGGAATGTCCTCAGAGACTCTTTTGCCCAAGGAACCTCCATAAGGGTTCTGAAACCGCTTCCAGTTAATGATAAATCATGTGTCTGCAAAAAGCACTGTGCTAGTGAGGTACATCAGTGTGACTGCTCTGACAGAGCACAGTTAGGTTCATCTCACCCAATTTTTACTGTGTAAAAGCTGTATCTGGGGACCATGGGTGTTGATATCTTCTCCCAAGTAGCAAATTCTAGGACAAGAGGAAATGGCCTCAAGTTGCACCAGGGGAGGTTTAGATTGGTTAGAAGGGAATAAATTCTCCACTGAAAGGGTTGTCAAGCATTAGGAGAGGCTGCACAGGGAAGTGGTGGAGTCACCATCCCTGGGGTTGCTTAAAAGATGTGTAAAAGTGGCACCTGGGGACATGGTTTAGTGATGGACTTGGCAGTGGCTGGGTTAACAGCAGGACCTGATTTGATGGTGTTTTCCAGTCTAAGTCATTCTCTGATTCCTCCTGCCTGTTGCAGAGCAATGTTGGGACAGGGTAAACAGCATTTGGGAGTGCAGACCTTTCCTGTGAATACACTGAGGATTTGGCTGCCTAGGAAAGACAAGAGTCTCTGTCAAATAGCTGGAGTTAAGTGAGAAAAAAACCCTCCCTGAAGATAGATGTGACACAGTGTAAATGAGAAGACTAATTTTAAGCACTCAAGTGTGTCATTTCTATCATTCTTATTAGAAAAGCATCAGGCATAACTCCACAGCCACAAATGAGCTCTCTCTCACATTGATTACCTAGAGTTTCTGACTAACTCTGGAATGGTCCTTTGAGTTAAGAACGACTTTTTTTGGTTTTGGACTTTCTGGACTGCCCACCAATTTAACTACATTGGTCCAAATGCCCAGTTACAAATTCTTAATAGAGGGAACAGCAATATTGCTGTATCAAGCTTTTAAAATCTGCTTTAAAGGAAGAAAAGGTATTTTCTCATTAATGTAGAGAGGCAGTTGGGGTGGGGGGGTGGGGAATTTTCAATGACAAACCTCTTTTTTGTACTCTGAATTTGAAGCTGTAATCTTGCATTATGCACGTGCTGAGCTACCATCCAGAATAGGATCTTGTCCATTTTCATATGACTGTGATGGTAGATTTTGGCATGCATATGTAAGAACAGGGAACTTTAAAAGCCATCTACTGGCCCCTGTGTAGGAAAGCTGTGTAAATCATGGGAAAGATGGATTTATGTGGCTATTCTCATGTGGCCCACAAACTATTTCAACTACTATTTCAATGCCTTACACTAAGTTATCCTTATTACTCAGTGTTAGACCTTGGGAAGTCACTGACCACTGGGACTCACCTAAGGCAGTAGTGGAAAGAAATGTGTGAACTTGTTCTGCTTGAACATAGGGACTGAGGCCCATCCTTACAGCTATTCCATGGCTCCTTAGTCTTTGGCCACTAGATGGGAGCCCCCAGGGTGTGCGGAGTGCAGTCACATTTTCTTCTGCCCTTGTTAGAGCACATGGTTAGCTTGTCAAATGGCTCCCCATTGTCTTCTCATGGCCTCAGAAGGCTCTCCTTTCCCTCACCTCTGCTATCATACACAGTGAGGCAGACACTGTCACAGTCCTGGCTCTGCTCCCTCATCTTCACTCTTCCTTCCAAACTGGATGGTATGGAAAGAACAGAATGCTCCTCCATATCAGCCCTGTCTTGTGCATTATTTGCATAACACACTGCACCCACAGTCATATGCATCCATATTCACATGCAATGAATATACAGCAAAATTATAAGCACAGTATTATTCATATCAGTTCTGTGGGGCCAATGAGTAATGACACTCACACACATCCCCAGAGGCAGCAGTTCCACCTGGTGATATTTCAGCCACAGCTGTATATCTTCAGACAGCTGTTTTCAAAGACTAACAAAGGATTTCAGAGTCCAGCAGGACGTGTGGATATTTGCCTGTTCCTTGAAATAATCATTGCAAATTAACTAGTTCTCACTGAAATTCTAATCTGCGTGTTGAAAATTAACAGGAATATTTCCAGTCTGGGGAAACACAACAAACATCAGAATTTAGCTGAAAAGAAGTTCTGACTTTCTCTCCTAAAGCACAGCATGCAAAAGTACCAGTTTAAAGCAGAAGGGTTTCTGCGCTATGGCATTGTTGTGGTATAACACACACACACACACACACACTCTCACACATACATACAAAGAAATTACTGATAATTAGAAGGTCAAAATGTATTGCTGGTTTTAATCTCCTAACTCCGATACCTCAATTATTTATTACTGAAACACGTCTGATATACTAAAGGAAAAAAACACTTGTCAAAACATACCTTTGCATCTCCTGAGGTATTCTGCATGCTTATTTACTTCTGTTTTTCCTTCTGAAGCATCAGTCTTATATTCTTAAATTTCTTCCAGATAACTCTGAAGACCATATGAAGAGCTCAGAAAAAGGTTCCCAGGTAAGAAGAATTTGTCACTTGTAGGAGAATACCTACAGCTTGCTATAATCAAATGCTTAAAAAAAGGAACATTTACAAAAGCAGGAAAGGAAAGGAGATAGCAGGTGAGAAAAGGGTAAACTGCATTGCTTAGTCTTTACAGTGCGAGCCATATAAGGGTGAGAAGAAAGATAACTGATGGGTAGTATTTTAAGGCATATTAACCCAATTACTAGTATATTTTTACAATCGTAGCTCCAACATTTATCACACTGCATTTATTAGACCTCTGAGCTAGGTTATGTCAAATGAAATGCTGTGAAACTACAACATTTCATTAAATTGCTGCCGGAGCAGGGTATTCAATCCTGATACTCTAAAACCACATGATTTTATCAAAATCTTCAGAAATTGAAGCAATCACTAAAAGGTGTCGGGAAATTAAAATGTTCTGTCTCGGTGAAAGAGATACACTCCTTGTAACATATATCAGAGGGGTTTTTTTAAGACACATTACTATGCAGAGAAAAGGCATCAAATACAGGAGACATAGTAGATTCTAGAAAAGTCTAGCTGCTGCAATTTTTCATACTTAAAAATAGCCTGTAAGGGCAAAAGAGCCAAGTTTCTTTCACAATTTGTTTTGGGGGTATATTTTTCCCTATTTAGTACTTGATGCTGTGATTGATCTGTTCTCTACAAAAAGGAAAATCATGCAGGATTTATAGACAAGCTTGCAAAAGGAAAATGAATGTTTTCAAACCTAGTTTCTCAGAAGTCTGACACATTTTACATACCTTTTACTATATTTAATTGTGACATTTGTTTCTGCAAACCAGCATTCCGGGGGATCAAAGAACTACTGAAATGTTGCTGAGAGTATGAAAAGCAAGAGATGACACAGTTTGAATACTTTGTTATGGAGGCTTTAGCTTAACATTCTATATTTAGCTTAAAATCCTATGTTTCTTTCACCAGAATGCCCTGAGTGCATAGCATCCGTAGCTGAAGGATCACAAAGATACTGGCAAACAGGAATCTATGTGATTCTATATTACCTTACATATTGCTATTGAGCAGTGCAAAATTAGTTCAAAGAAAAATGAAGGCATTTGAGAATAGAAATATTTTATGACCACACTATAGTTGCTCTATGCTGCAAGGAAGTAATACTGGTGTTCAGTGCTATTTTGTACATCTCAGGGAATCCCATTTTGCCTCCAGACCTCGTTCCAGGAAGCAGTGGGTATAGTGGAAATGTAGGTGGGAGGAAATGGAAGAAGGAATTGTGCTTCCTAGCTTTTATTCTTGCATGTTAACAGCACCCTCCTTTATCATAGATTGTCCCTGCCAAGAGCCACCTACAGTGCTGGGAACATTAAATTGGGGGTGATGTGCTGGGTGTGCAGAGTCAGGGTGATGTCTGGTGAAGTAGCTGGTGAAGGATCATGATGTCCGCAGTTCACTGCAGATCGTCAGTGATGTTTTGGGAAATTACACAGGGTTGCAGACACAGATGAAATCAATGACAAAAAGAAGACCAGTGACAAGATTTCTGCCGTAACTTTCGGAAGTGCTACTCAGGCCACCAGTACCTCAAGTAATTTCATTTACCTGTGAGACCAAATCAAGATTCTTGAGCAGCTCAGAAATAAAGCCCCACCATTCTGCTAATGGTTTGTTGCCCCAGAAAAAGTCCATCCCTCACTGCTTTTTCAATACTTCTCTTCTCTGTGCCTTCTTTGCTGCCTTTTACAAGTGCATCACTGTCCAGGAACCAACCTGTGGGGTCTCCTTCAATCACTTCCAAGGATATGTTTATGCCTTAAGATTTCCAGTGATGCTTACCAAACTTTAGAAATAGCAAAGGTATTTAATTATTATTTAAGTTTTTAACTGAGATACAAAGATAAAAAGTACAGAAATGCCACTATTATTGGGTAAAGGTTTATGAGATCTAGTCATGGCTTCCAGGCTTGTGCACTAAATTCGATCTGAACTGTATTTGCACCAGAGGTTTTACAAGAACCATCTATTTTAAAGTGATGTCCAGGCAGGGCTACCTTTGCCATTACAGCAAAGACCATAATGTTCTACAATTCTGAAAGCTTGGAGAAGATTTACATTTTCATTGGACAAACAAGACACTGAGCCAAAGAAAAAGGAAGTGGATTTTTTCAAACTTGTTCCCTCAGTTTTGTCTGTTGTTCCACATTTTGGCTTGCCATCCCATTTGGAGATGTTCACATTACACACCAGGTAAAAAACTACAGCAAACTATTGAATTTATTGCTATTAGGGACATGTTCCCTGCTATTCCTGTATTTTAAACAGAGGTCAGCTGGCTCACAGTAATTATCAAATTATTGATTTACTGGGCTAAAGCTGTTTTTACAATTGCTTTAGAGGTTTAACAGTGTTGTATTTCTTCCACGTCTGTACTTGACGTTATCCCCTGCTGCACTGAATGAAGTCACACTGTATGAAAATAACAGTAGTGTCAAGACTGTGGCAAACCAAAATTAACATTGTGCAAGTAAAGACAAATAACGCTCAGGTGGTAATCCCCTGTGGTCTAGTCTTTTCCACAAAGTTCATTAAAAGGTGGCTGACAAAGTTGGCTTTTTAGCATCCTTCCAAACACTGTATTAAGTGCTGTTGGTAAAGTGAGATCAGGTAACCAGTCCCCAGGTGCTGGCTGAGCAAAGCACTGCTGTGCTGGACTTTACCCTCTTTAATGAACTGGCACTGTGCAACTAGCACAGTGGAAAATGTAAAGTAATTTGCTGGAAAACACCTGTAGGAAGTGCTACCCATAACACAGAAAAAGGTCTGTGAGATCAGAGGACAGAGTGTTGCCTGGGGAGTTACAAATTCCTAATTTCTAAACCTGGCTCTGCTTGTGCTGGCCAAATCCCTCGAGCAAGTCTCGGGCTGACTTGTGTCTGCAGTTGCACTCCATGTTAATTAGGGCTCTGAGACAGAAGCACTAAGGATTGGAACACAATCTTCCCATGACAGGGAGCACAAATAGCAAGAAGCAAAACAAAATCCAGCTAAAATCAAACACTGTGCACAAAACAGGGCAACAAAAAGATCAGAAAAAAAGAAAACCCAAAGAGTGAATCAGCTCTTCTGTGCTAAAGATTTTTGAATGAAGTGTGTTAGGAGTGGTGAGGATGTGGTGAATCCAGCAGGGAGTGAGCCACAGGTAATACAGCTGAGTCTTCTGTCCTCACATTTCTTCCCTTGCACACTCACATATCCTCCCAGTACTGCTCAAGGTGCAGACAGCTGCTCAATCCTACAAGCTGTAGGGTGGATTTTTCTGGGGACAGTATAATTTCTCAGTTAAATAAAAACTGAGATTTTCAAGCAACATTATTTTGTACCTCTTTTAATTATTTTTTCCCTCAAGATTGTAAAATGGGATGTACTAAAGTTAAAAACCCAGCTAGCAAAGGTCTAGTTTTCTGCATCTACTAGATGGGAAGTCAGTGGCTACTGGTACCCTTCCAGTGACTCACCCCAGCTCACAAGGACCTAGAAGTCGAGTCACAGCTACCTTCCTCACCTGATCTGTCTGAAGGATGCAGAGGCCTGCTGTAAAGGAGAATAATCAGATACACATATATTTCATATATGTGTATCTATATATTTATATACAGTAGTTACATATTCTAAATTTAAACTGATTACCCGAGACTGCAGGCAGAGACAGTCTCACTTCTCTGGAAGATTTGTGCTTCGCTGGCTCACATTTTTTGCTGAGAAGCTGCCTTGGTCCTTGCAGTGACTCACCTCTGCCCTTGAACAGCCCTGCTTTGAAAATGTTTTAAGGCCGTGACACCCATGCTCCCAGAAAGGAGTGAAAATGCCCCCCCAGGGGCAGTTAGACAAGGCATGGTTCCCTGACACGCCGCAGTGGTTAACTAGAAAATTTCTGCATTAATCTTCACTCCCTCAGTTCTTCCTCATGCTGCACTCCCCCGCGGAGTTATGAGGGAGCCACGAGCCACCCTTGACCAGCTCCTGGAAAGCACTGACAGGTACAGCCCAAGACATGCCAACAGAGCACTGCCATGCTGGCTGAGCCTGTCATTTGCAATTATTAAGAAC
>VZRS01005479.1:159967-202467 GCA_013398055.1 Ifrita kowaldi | reverse complement strand
CCATCTCAGATGTTTGTTATGCTTTGTATTTTCTCTTAAATATACCATACATTTATTACTCTAATTACCCCAGGAACTCTCATATACTCTGAACACTGTTCTGTGTTAACATTTTTGGAGTAAGTTTATTTCTGGTCTTGTGTTCCATTTTCTAAAGGAATTTAAAATGATGCTGTCATTTAAACTTTGACCATTTTTGCTACCCTCTGTTTAAAAGGGTTGCAGAACTGATTTAATTTAATAACTATGGATTCCCTTCAGCCTTTCACGACTTGGCAACAGCCAAGATACAAATAATAAAAACCAATTAAAATAATTTAGCATGCAGTTAGACACACTTTAAAACCATATTTTTATTAATATACCTATATTTTATTACAGGCAGAGTATATTCCCTGGATGTACTGAAATGCATCTCAATAGATAATCTAAAAAAATTCCAAATATCTTATGCTCAAGTACCTGATGAGGATAGCATTAGAACAGAAAGATTTGCCATCTGAGCTATAGTAGGCACTATCAGCCACAGTTCAAATAAAACAAGACTGAAAAATCCAAAGCACACACTTATTGATGTGGGAGTGTTACCAGCAGTATTTTTAATATATAATTATTTAATTGATATTTTAATTTAAATAATGCAGTGCTAACCACATTTATTAAAATACAGCCTTTCATATTTATAATACCTTTCAGCAAAAACAACTCAGAAGTATCCAAACACACTTTTTTTTTTCTTTCTTTATCATAAGACCAGTAAAGGTCTATTATCCATGAAGCTGCTTGTTCAGTGCACATTTCCATACTATCCCATTCATTTTTATTGAAATCAGGTGGCAGTCCAAGAGACCCACATTCCCGGGAAACGGGGCAGACATCCTTTAACCTGCATGTATCACTTCGTGAGGGTGATATGATCTCTGTTCCCTACAAGACCACAGTTTTGTTAAGAGCTAAAAAAGACATGGGCTCATTTTCCCTTGAAGCCGCTGCCTCGAAACCAGTAGCAAACCAAAGCCATCGCTGTGCGAACCAAAGGTCACGTTGAGAAAAATGAAACCATGTATGAATAGAACAGGGCTCCAAAGCCTCTCCGACAAATTCATTTTGAGGCTTGTGCTATCTCTTTGAGGGGGTGTGTGTATGAACAGTCTCAAGAGAAGCGTCAACAAATATCTCTGAATTCTAATGTCAGCACCGCTGTAACATTTTAACGCCAACAGCCTGATGTACAATATGGAATATGAATTTCTATTAGTGAGAGATTGCATCCTGCTTTGCACTGTGAAGTTTGTTATCTGCTTCCCACCTTAAATTAGGACTGGCTCTCTATAGGTAGCAACATGTAAAACAGTAATACATATTCATTCATCAGGTTCATTGCAGGGCATTTCTCAATCACTTTGAAATGGGGAAAAAAGAAACAATGTCCCTTAGGGGGAATGCTCAATGTGCTCTGTCATTGTTAATAGCCCCGTATGCATTTAAGAGAACAAATATTTATATTAAAAATTGGGGATAAATTTATATTGGAAAATGCCTGTCTGCATGTAGCATAAGATCAGGAAACTTTGACTTCACAAACTGGAGAAAGGGGAGAATAAATCCAGTGTCCCCATTGTCTTTTTGCCTTTTTTCTTAATTTTGCTTTTTAAAAATGGTAGCTTTTCCCAGTGAAACAGCAAAACTGGAGTTCTCTGCTTTAAGCCTGAGAGAAAACAATATTTACTCTCACAGCACAGGGATTCTGCAAGCAGTGAACAATGAACGCTTTGCTCACACGGCTGACCCAGTATTTCCAGCAGCATTCCTATTCAGTTCACTGGGACCAGGAAGGCAATCCACTCGTCAATTGCTTGTCATCAGCAACACAGAGCTGAAATACCAGCATTTACTTTTCAAAACCCACAAAAGTTCAATTCGCTTGAATTTATACTTATTTTTAAAATTTTTTTGAAGGAACTATAAACCAGTTTTTCTTATCACTGCAGTCTCACTTTCTTCACAAAAGAAGCATCCTGCTCTCTGTCTCTTGCAGAGTGCATGAGCTCTGTGTGTAGCTTAAATGGGCTCTGCTTTCAGAGCTGAGGAATTCTTGCTGATGTCTCTGTCTCCAGCTGAAATTGAGTACAATCTGAAAGCCATGCTCATTTAAACTTCTGAATTGGAAGAAAAAATGGAAATAAAAATTGAAATAAAATACTGCATACTGATAAATACAGGGGCTCTCAGTAGACAGAGATGTTTAAAGACTAATAGGTTTATGCATCAGTCGGATAATTCAGTCAAAGTAGCTACAAAGAGACTTCATATCAAATTCATAATTTCTTTAAAATATTATTACTTGACTTGATTCAATGCTTACAAGTGTTAGAAAAGTCATTGCAACTGGTGTTAGAGGTTCTGTTGCTGGGTAATTCACATCACAGGAGCACTGTCCTTTTCTCATCAGAATATATCCAGTTCTCCTCCCCAACCATGGGGTCATGGCATTTATTTTGTCTGAAAACACACCCCTGACACTGAGAAACTGCTTCCATATGCAATTACCTGTTACTATAAGCCATTTCTCTTATACCATTTTTGAATAAAATAAATGCATGGAATTCCCTAAATATCTTTAAAAACTACATATTATACCAGACCTAAGCACCTAAGCTATATTTTCAATTTTTTTTCCCGAAATTTTTAAATTTTCCTGTTGTTCTTTTTTAAAAGTGGCATAAAAATATGACTATTGTCTCAGCAATAAATTTAAATATATTGAATAACCTAGAAAGTACCTCTCTTGTATAGCTTTCCTGAGCAAAACTTCCCATTTGCCACTTTCTGATTTATAGGTCAACCAGCTTTTAATCCATTAGTACTAGGAAACAACACCTTAATCTACTGCTAATATTTAACTACATCAGTGTCAAATAACTTGAGGCTTTTGTAGGAATATCCTTCTCTTCAGGCTTTGTCATATAACATAGTTTTGTCTTTCTTGTTTCATGGCTGGTCAGATTTTTTTTATAATAAATGAAAATCCAAGAAGAAATTTAAATAAATGGCTGTGGGGTGAGCATGTCTTCCTGTTCACTGATGTTGCATCCACTGTCTTTTTTTTTTCCCCTCCCACACATACCACATATTTTCTTCCTGTGCCTCAATTGTCCCTGCAGTACTTTTGTGGTTACTTCAAGCCATCTCCAGGGATAGGGGCACACAGGGCAAAGAGGCAGCCACTGCACTTCCTTGAAATCTAAGTGGAAGAAATCTCCCGGATATGGAATGGAGATGCCTGACTTCATAGGCAACACTGTTATTTCTCAACTATCAATAACTATCTGAAAACTTTTTTGCAGCTGTTGCTTTTTGCCTTTGTTCTGCTTGTAGACCACTCTGAGTCACCCCCAGACTGTATTGACATCTTCGCTCCCAGTCCCTCACTGTGATCTTGTGTTTCGTACAATTTCACTGCTACCTTCAGTCCAAAAGATACCAAGCTCTTTCTCTATGACACTCTGATCCTCCTGCAGACTATATCTAGCCCCTAGTTTTGGTTCACCAGCAAACATCACCATCAACCCTCTTCCTTCCTTCCTCCAAAGTCACATGTGAAAATACTCAAAATATCCAGTCCAGAAGTGACTGCTGAGTGACCATCTCTCAGGTCAGCACTTCCCATTTAAAGACTTCTCAGTTTTGTCTCACTTGAGTGGGATCCTGACCCACGCTCTAATCCTTCTGCTCATTCCCCTCTCCCCCAGTTCAAGTGATCATTAGCCACTATCAAATGCATTACTGAAGTGTGGGTAGACAGCATCTAATGCATTTACTTTGACTAGAAAATCATCTACCTCATCAGAGGAAGCTATCGGGATAATTTGGCACAATTTACCTTTGGTAGACAGGAGACAGATGGGGAGGGAATAAGAGGAATACCATACAGGGAGTTGATCAGCCTGGCAGGCCGGGACTGTGGCATGCCAGCACCATAGACACTGTCATTCTCCTACAGTAACTTATCTGAAGAGGGGTTTAAGAAAAAGAGGGATTGAAGCAGAAGAGCACAATAGTACTGATCCAAAATGAGGGGGTTGGAATAAGGAAAAGCAATGAATCTTATGATCACATTTTCCAGCATGGCTGCGGACATGTTGAATGATGACAAGTGGCAAAGGTGACCAGGAAACACAAATAGTGTTCGTTTTCCTCATAGCAGGAGAGGTAAGAAATCAAACGTAACCAAACAAGCCAGTTTTCATTTTTTTACATAATATTCAATTAAAACAGGGAACTCCTGGAAACCAAAAGCTGAGGCCTGTACAGCTTGTGTAGCTGTATGGAAGAAAAGTCCACCAAGAGTTTTCCAGCAGAAAGATAAAAGCCCATGTCAAAAAGGCTCTATGGTACAGACTGCTAACAAGGCACCCTTCTGCAGCAAAGAACTCCTAGATCTCCTTGTTTTCTTCCTCTGCTCTTCCTTAGGACCTTACTTTCAGGTTATGTAGAGTTTTTTATTTATTCTGTGAGAATGAATTTTTCTTCTAATTTTCCATATGTGTAAACGTTCTTGAGATCCTTGAGAGCTTCCCATGGATGTTAGACCAGGTTACATTTGGAGTTTTTCTTTTCACCCCAGGAACAGCTCCATGAGCCTCGGGCAATATGATGTCCCAGGGTCAGGCAGTGATTTGCAAGTCAGGCTCTGTTCTGCTCTGCTCTTGGTCTCACCAAACCTACATCATATGCTAGAGCAGCCCATGGTGAATTATTTCCACTATCCCTGTGCAATCTTCCTTTCCTCTTTGAATCTACATCAATCATTTAAGAAAGTATTTTCTTCTAATTGTGCCTCAGGGGCCGATGAGCCATGGTCACTTTACGAATGAGCACTTGAACTCATATTCCCCAATTAGTTTTATTTTACCTATTAAGGATTAATGTCCAAAAGCTCATTGGCTGGTAAAATGCAAATACTTCTACCTTGACAGGAATGCCTGAAAAATTTTTTGGAAGTATATTCTGTGAAGTCCCAAATGATTAGCAGTAGCAGTGTTCACTAAGACTAAAGACTAGCAAATAATAAAGTTACTATGCTAAACCAAACCTGTGTTGTGCTTTGATTTCTGTTTGAGGGTTGTACACAACTAATATAGTGCAGTAATGCTAAAGCACTATTCAGTAAAACCCTGAGCAGTTACCATTTACAGTATATCATAGTCAGATGACAGCAGGAATGGTGGGAGTTCATTACAGGGACCATGAATTGTTGGAGGTAATTTAGATTACAATTTAAAGTTTAATTTAAAAATCTATCAACAAATGTGAAAGTGCTCGGGGAACATTTTAAAATGCACTTTAATCTCACCAGCACAAATAGCTTTTCAGAGCCCTAAACATCATCACCTGGAAAAACAGTAAAACTTTACTGCATCTTTAATTAAATTACAAACACAAAGGATAATTAACTTTTTTTATTTTTATTTTATTCATGCCATTGTTTCCCTTCAGAGTCAATATCTCCAAGTTGCAGGAACAGGATGTTATGAAGAAGTTTACAGCCTGCACATTCCCCCAGGATATTATTGCATCAAGCAGATGAAGTGCAATACACGTGCATGCACACACACACGCACAGACACACACTCTGAATCGACAGAGGTACCAGAGACCAGCTAAGATGTTCACCAAAGCATGTAAGAAGCCTGGTTTGAAAAAAAGAAGAGGAATGAATCAATCAGCCAGCCAGCCGAAAAGGGAAGGCAGACTCCGCTGTCCTCAGCATGTACTGCAGGGGCCACACGGTTCATACCACAGGACAGCTGAGAAATTAGAATCCAGCTTGCTCAATCTGGTCTTCACAGAAATGAAGCCATTCAGTCACATCTTGATTTACCTTGATTTCCAAAGCCTCATCATCTCACCATTATTTTTTGACATTAAGAATTCAGAGGGTACATATTGTTCTCCATGTTAATGTGCAGGTCTGTACAAGTAACTGCAGAACCAGACCAAATTCTTGATGGGAATGTTTATCCCTAATGCTTCTGAGCCATTGTTTTACTTTATTTTATTTTCAAATTCAACATATCTGGATTCAAACCTGTCTTGGGTCATGACTCTATGAATTGTCCTTTGCAAGCCCCCGAGCACTTGCTCATATTGAGATATGTGCATTTGCCTTTAAAGAGGCTTATGCCAAAGCATTCAAGTGCATTCTCATCTATATAGCCTGAAATTGGGTGGGGTGTGAGAGAGACAGATAAAAAACACAGCCAGATGCTGGTATTTGCATAACCTTACCTCCAAATCATAAGCACTTGGTGTTGCTCAGGTTGGTTAGAGATGTGAATAGAACAGGAACATGAAACTATGCAAACCTGATGGAAAGCTGCTGCTTGGAAAACTTTGCACAAACTGGGATCAAGGGCTTTGAAATTCTTGATGTTATTAAGGAGTCTGAATTGAGTTTCTGAAAAACCCTGAAATAAGGCAATTTTGATGTCTTCAGCACTGACACTTGGCTTTCCCTGCAGCCAGCAGGACGGCTCACCTGAGGAGAAGAAATAAAATAAAATAAAATCTGTTCTCTATCATTATCCATGGTTTTACTCCAGGATATGCCTGTGTGTTTACGAGCATAAACTGCAACTTTGTGATGTCTGGGCCGAGCTCCTAATTTACTACCATGGAAAGAGACAGTCCCATCACTGCCAGATTTTACCACTTGCAGACCCTACTCTGGCCCTCGTGAAGCCTCCATATTCATTTGCCCTTCTGGTGTGCAGATCCAACTTGTTAAGCCATGGAAAAAGTCTATTTACTTGCATTGCTTTTCCTCCAGACTGGCAAGGGAAATTATCTCAGAAGATGCTCGTGCAAGTACCAAAACGCACAGGATCACCTGGAGAGGGAAGAAACAAGACAGAGATAGTTCCCTTTCATCTGCGGGGAGATATTACACCATTTCAACTATATTGTTTAAACATCCACTTCGAGAGATCTCTTCTGGGGCAAAGTGCTGGCCACAAGAGAGATGGGACTGTGAGCAGACACACAGCCTCTTGTTTGGTATCTCAGGGAAACAGGGCTTCTGGGCCAGCCTTTCTTGTTATGGGATTTCATCAAAGGCAGCGCTACCCCACCTGTCCTGCAGCCAAACAGCTGCAAAGTGGTTTCAAAACAGAAGCCGTGTCTCCTGAATACAGCCACACAGCTTCCTCTTCAAAGGCAGATTGCTCAAGCCATAGGCAAAATAAATTTGGACCTGTCTGCAAAACACTGGGTAGACATACCAAGAGAAACATCTGTCTCCACTGGATTTTTTTCCATTCCTGGAGGGAACAATGAGAAATATTCCAAATTTTGGCTAACAGATTAACCCCAGGGAATAAAAGACAAGAACATACGGGTTGAGTTGCCATGGGACTGAGCAGCTTTATGAAATCCCTGTCATGAGCCTTTGCTGCCCTCTGTACATGAGCAAGTTACATGCTCAAGGCACAACCAGCACCTTCCTAAGAGGCACAAATTCCCCTCTGAACATGCTGGTCCTGCTCCTGACCCAGCTTTTTCAGCACTTACACATCCAAGGAGTAACCTTCAAAATCACCAGAGCTGCCCAACACACAGAGACGACTGTGTGATATTGAGAGATCCCACAGGCAGGTGCACAACATAAAGACAAAATAATGTGTAAATATGTAAAATGAATATTGAAGGAGTGAGGTATGACACAGGGAGGTGAGAGGGAGTGAGAGGGACTGCCATCCTCTGGAAATAAGTGTAGGACTTCATTACATGAGCAGAAATAAAGAAATAACACTGAATAAAAGGAGCACCACACAAACTATATATCATTTTAATTAAAATCTACTATCTGCTAAATATATGTACAGCTGTTGGATTTCCTGAGCCAACTGATTCAAATAGGTTTCACAAGGGTTCACAGATAAGGAATTAAAAAATAAAATCAAGGGTTCGTTGATAACTAGCTGGAAACTGATCCCCTTTTGGGAAAGTCTTTATTTTATGTAAGTTAATATGGGAGGGGGTGTTGATCACGGAAGACAAGGCTCTTAATTCCTTTCAAATAAAATGAGCAGGCATGACATGGTGCTATCACAGAAGAGAAAGAGCTGCCTGTGTGTATTAAACGTTAGTGCTTTGCCTGCTTAATTATTGGTTAATCTAGCAATTTAGCATGCTTCATTTAATTCTAATTAGGAGAATTAATAGGCAGGGAATAAAGATTTAAATAGACTGGCACAAAACAAAACTGAGACTTAAACTGCTCTTGGAAAATGCAGCTTTTTTTTTAAATACAATTCTACAGCTCCTCATGTCTTTCCTCAGCAATGCTGCTATCTTAAATGAGAAAGTCTAGGTCAAATGGGTGATTTTAAAATACCCTGGGCCCACTCCTCCCTTGGCACTGATGAGTGGAGCTGTGTGGATTTAAATCCAGGATCAGGGTGTTTCTTTTTTCCCTCCTTCTCCCTCTGGATCTAGACTTTGGGGTTTGACTTCTTCCTCTGAAAAGGACATATGCTATGGTAGGAGATGACTGTATTATTTTTACACATCTCTCTCACTTTCTGTCTTTTTTTAAGAGCACTGGGGGTAGGAGATAATTTAGTAGTGACACCGTCCTCAGGCGTTACACACCATTCATGTTAAGTGATGCCTTAACTCATGGAATTGTAAATTATTTTATTCTTTCCTCAGTCTGATGCCTTCTTTATTTTCTCTCTCCTGGCAAAGCTTTGGGGGATGAAGACACGCTCCTTTTCCACTTCACCAGCTGGCTGCCTTCCATTCCTGCTGCCCCCAAATGTTACAGCCTGATTTGCATGGTGTGTTTGTCTTTGCTAATCAAGCCGCGTACTCTGACAAGTCCTACGACATTGGACATGGCTGTTCTTCTAATTAAGGTGCTAATTGAATTAAATGGCTGCGGTAATGAGCAGATGAGCAGCATAAAAAGTAAAGAGTCAGATAGGCCAATTAACAAAAGAGCTGAGCATAATTATAACATTTAAAATACATGCAGCTCTGTACCAATATTGTTAATTGTTACAGGGGAATTTATGATAATTGGCTCAACAACAGGC
This sequence comes from Ifrita kowaldi, assembly GCA_013398055.1. NCBI lineage: Eukaryota > Metazoa > Chordata > Aves > Passeriformes > Cinclosomatidae > Ifrita > Ifrita kowaldi. The sequence continues at coordinate 193,366 of VZRS01005479.1, read as the reverse complement.
ATGCAGGCTTAACCTGGGATGGAGCCTGTAATTAAAAAAATTATATTCAACACAAAATACAGAGCAGGGGTAATTAACACTTGATTTACATAAAATATGTTTATAAAGTGAAGCAGAGTACTGCACAAATGCTATGGCAAACACGAATTCTGCTGCACGGTGGCATTTAGAACTGTGACAAGGGTAGGAAACAGGCTAGAATTCAAGCTAGTTTTAGACCTAAGCATGGGTCAAGGCTGACTTTTGAGACCTTATTGCATTCTACTGGCAGAGTTCCGGTAGACTCATGATCGCCACCCTATTCAGCAGAATTACATCTGTCCTGGCTGCAGATGTGCTGTTGCTGCACAAGAGCACTTTGAGCGGCGTGAGCAGAGATGCCCGTGCTGGGAGCACAGCTGCCTGGGCAGAAAATCTCCCTCAGTTACCACATCTGGATTCTCCACCAGGGGCTCTACCAGCACAGAGAGAGCAGCTGCAGCCTGGCTGGACCTTGTCGCTCAGGTCTCGCCCAGGGTGGCCAAAGCAAATCCTGGGAAAAGCCCTGGGAGTGAGCTGGAGCCCGGGGTTCCGTTTGTACCCGGAGGATGATGATTCTTCCCGTGCTGCCTGCAGAGCTGTGTCCTCCCTTTCCCTCTGCTCTCCCTCTGCCAGTGAATTGCCAGGTTCAGACACAGCCTCCTCCCTCTCCCCTTTCTCAGCACAGCCCAGAGATAAAGACATTGGTCTGAATTTTTTCAGGCCAAGGAGTGGCCAGGACCCAAACCTCCCATGGCCTGCTTAATGTCTCTAACCACTAAATATATATGCTGGTATATGCCATTAAACTAGCAGATAGATACCTCAGCATCCTTTGCCTCTGTGAAATGGATGTTTGTAACCACCTTTAGTAAAGGTGTGGGACTTGGAGCAAAGGCTCTACTCAGCTATATCAGTATGCTCAGACATCACTACTGACGAGTCCTAGACAGTCAGTGTGCTGAGAACCCAGGGCCAAAACCACTCTGTGAACCCACCTGAAGAAAACTTCTGAGAATTCTCACTGCTTTCCTGTGGTTCCATGGACTTTCACCCTCAGCCTGCAGAGCCACAGTGGCCGGAGAACAGTTGCATTATAGGATGTAGGAATGGCCCAAACGCAGCTGCAGCTCACAGGAAAATGTGAAATATCATTATATTTGGGGGTTTTTTTCCCCTAAAACTGGAAAAACAGCACTGACACTGGCAATCTCATGCTCCTCAGGCTCATTGAAGGAAAACTACAAATTGCTTTGGTGCAAAATATCTTCTGACCCATGTTCATTGCTACTGTGATTTTTCAGTATCTTTATCTCTTCAAGTAATCATTACATGCTATGTGCAAAACCAAAAATGTGCAGTTATAGTTATATGAGAAAGGGCAAATTAGAAGCATCTCAGTTATAGTAACCACGTGTCACAAGCAGTTTTACAGAAACAGTAGGAGGCATTTCAGAGAACTACAGAACACAAATATGTAGGTTTCGTCACACTTTTGTGTGGCCCCTGCTGCCACATATTACCCCAGTCTGCCCTCTGCCTGCAGTCGTGTACAGCACTGAGACAATTAGAGGCTGGATGCCATCGTGCAAATAAACACATTGCACAGTTCATCAGAGTCACATTTTGTCTTAATGCGTGTGGCGATGTGCAAGGCAGGAAAAGAGCACAACAGCATTTACGGTGATTTTTAAAAAGCCTGTGCTCCCCAGTTGCTGCCACAGCAATGTTGAAACCACTTCAGGAGGCTGTTGTGGAAGGGTGATAGCCAAAAGAGCAGAAAAAGACAATTTTTAGCAGTGAGATCAGTAGCCATCCTCAGCCAGCAAAGGAGCCTGAGAGTCTAAGATTTTGAAGTTGAATGGTAACACTGACAGAAGAGGTAGCCAGGGTTTTATCAACATATGTTTGGTTTTCTTTCCTTCTTCTCCAAGCCAATAGCCATAAACCTGTTTAGTCCACTGCTTCATCCCTGAATCTGACCCTCCACAGAGAAAATTAGGAATGAACATGAGTACTGTAGCTAAGGCAGTCTCTAGTCAGTTGTCTGCTATGCATCACTGTACTGTTAATCACCATAAGAGGCTCATTTATCCCTATGGTCTCTTTGTGGGTCTTTGGCAGAGAAAAACAATGTGCTAAGCTCATTCTTGAAATATATGTTGTTTTGGAAAGGCTTGTATGTAAATAGGCAATAGAAAATTACATAGTGAATCAGTCCAGAAACAGAGATGTTGACAACTTGGAGAATTTGTGCATACAGATTAAAATCACCCCTTGTTATATTTTTTTTTAACATCTCATAAAATGTTAGGGCTGTAACAGAAACAAGCAAAAAGGTATGATATTTCCTCAGAGATCCTGGCATTTTAGGTTCTGATCCTGCAAATGCTTTGGCACAAACCTAAATTAGGGTGTAATTACTTCTATTGAACCTAATGTGGCTAATCATATAGGCAAAGTTGGATATGGGCAGAAGTGCTTGGGGAATCAAGATTAATTATGCATAAATTTTGTCACAAAACATACTGACCTGTAAGGCAATTTTCCTAAGCTCTACTGAGAGTATTGATGGCTGCATGAACAGGTATACCCTTAAATAGTGCATTTCCACACCTGTCTTGACAATGGAACCTTAAGAACAGCCTTTTAACGCAGATGAAGGTAGAAAAAATTTTATATTAATCTAATTTCCTTGACTTTATAACATGAAGGTTTCAATGAATCAAAATACCTATAATGTTATTCATGTTCTATTGTATATTTCACATAGACAGTCAAAAATTCATCCTGCCAAAAAATCACTAGTACAATGACTAAAGTCAGAATATTCAAAAGCAAAGTAGCACTCAGCCAGTGGTTTCTATATTTAAAAAATTGTAGAACTCCACAGTTTATGCAAAATGCTAGCGCAGCTTTTTTTATTCTTGATTTTTTTAATCAAATCTTATTGCTGAGTAGTGATTGGACAGATGGTGTGAGCTATGTGGGGTTTTTTTTTGTCACAGGAAATTTTATCTGTTCACTGACCTGATGAGTGCATATTCCTGACATAATTAGTTGAATGTGTGTGCTTGAAAATCAATTTTAACTGATGTTTTTCTTGCACCAAAAATTGCAGGCTGTATTACTTAGCCAGCATAAAAATTTTGCTAAATAATTTGGCCAATAAAACATTCAGATCCATGTCCAAGTGTTGTAAGTTTAATAGTAGGGGTAACAAGCACATGAGAAGGAGCAAGTGACCAGAGTTTCCAAGCCATTGGAAAAGTTCTTTGGATATCTCAAATACGCTTTCACTCAGACACATTCCCTAACATTTGCCATGGGCACAGGACTATGATGCATCCCAGAGGTTTAAGGTGAAAAGATATTACCTTTTATTATGGGATATGAATTAAAGTTAATGGTAATAATAGGAAAAAGAAAGAGATGAAATATTAGGATGTCATCTGTACAAAGACAAGTCCAAAGAAAATGTTTCAATTCAGCTCAAAGTCTAATTAAATCATGCAAATTTAATAGATGCATTCTATATGATAAAATTATATTTTATAAAAATACCAGTATTTTTAATTATTATAACTATTGTAAAATAAAACCATTTTGATTTTATTTTTTCACAATAGAAAAGAAGATCTTAGTAATAAAAATTTCTCACTACCTACTTCAGTTCTGCAGAGACTGAAGTTTTTGTTGGGCAGATTGAAAAAATCCTGATCAGGAAAGGTTGTTACGGTAAAGTGAGCATCAGATAAGAACTGAAGTGTTTGCAGAAAATGAGCTAAAAATGAGGGAAAAAAATTATTAAAACCAGGACTAATTATTGAATATTGAATTAATATTGCTATAGCCACAATGTCAACAGCAGGAGCAGCTGCTCATTCTTATTTTTCTTAGGCGAGGAAGACTGACATAGGCTTCACCAAGACCTGAACATTTGCAGAGTGGTGTCCAGACACAGTTTCCTGGGGTGAATACACCCTCTTGGCTCATATTTTCAAATTTTCCCAAGCATCTCATGCTCCATGTAACAGAACAGCAAGCAATGTCAGCAGCTGACAGCAGAACCATTTGCTTACCTGTGCCCTTTCAGATCTATAGGTGCATCCTCACCACAGAAATACAGAACACCGGGAGCTGCATCACTGAACCCGAGGACAGGTCTACAAAGGAGGCACTCACGAAATTTTTTGGCTATACCAGGAAAAAAAGCATATGGGAGTGGCTCATTACTGATCTTTCCAGCAGGGTTTTACCCAGCACTATCAGCTTTAAGGAGTTCAGTAGCATATGAGTCCAAACAAAATGATAGAGAGATACAATACCTTGGCTGACAAATCATATAGCTCTGGGAGCAGATGCTTGAAGAGAAGGATAACACTTCTCAAAGTGAGATCCCTGCAGAGGTGACAATGTGTCTTCAGAGGCTGGAATGCCAGAGGACAGACTTGAATTAGCAAAGATCAGAAATGAGGCCCACAGATTTTAGGAAGAAGAGGTTTTTACTATATGTTAAAAAGCATGTCAATGACCACAATAAGAATATTTAGTAGAGGAGCTTTAATGTGACTGTTTCACTTTTGATCTGTGTAGCTCATATTTCACACCAGTCCATACATGCTTCAGGTTATAGTTTTTTTCCACGGGGATCAGCTGGATACATCCTTGAATCACCTTCAAATTGACCTTAGTTTTAGTGATTCAAGTATATTATAGGCCTGGTTAATTAGCTCCAAAAATTCCATGAGCAAATGAAGAAAGTAAAAAAAGTACAGCCACGGCGCAACCTGCAAATACAGGGAGAAATCTCCCATAACGGGAATGTTTAAAAGTAAAAACCTTTTACGGTGTAACTGTAACCTGGCTGTGTAATTTATATGTATTGGGAATCTTTCAGCTGGCCAGAGATGCTATAATTATACCACAGGAATCTGACTATGAATTTGGCATATCAGTTTTGAAAAGATGCCCCGGGGCTTCCAAGCTCCCATAATTTTACTCGAGCAGTAATGGAATAAATACAATCTAGATACATGTTGCTGTTCTTCAGCATAACTACTTCTTCAGGCAGATTTACCATAACGCACTCTGAACAGAAAAACTATGGCTCATTTACAAATGTAATTTCAATTGAGGATAGTTTTCCAATCTTCTTTCATTTGAGTCTCAATTGAACTTCTTCTCCTTTTTGATGGCATGATTAGACATTGTGAGAGCTGTTGCAGATTAGTCAAGCACAGAGAGAGTAAATTGGGAAGGATGTTTTATCAGTGCACGTCACAATATATGAAAGCAGATGTGTATGCTCTGAGCTGTTCCCTCAAATTACTGTTATGGAATAATTTAGCCCTTTTGATTCTCACAGATTACTGCTTCCACTGATCATGCTGTCAAAATCAAAGTGAGCACTTCATTCCGCTTTTATTCATGCCAGATCTATTTTGCTTTCATAATGAGCAGATATTACCACTGCACAAAGAGGATAAAGACATTCACAGTGATAGATAGGCGAGAGATTAAATGGGATCTTTATGACTTCTTCAGCCATCAGTTTTGACTGTGCGATAAGACGAGTCGAGTTGGGCACTGATTTGTTCTTTATTGGAGCCAATATTAGCATGGGCTTACCGGTGCACAGTCTGATAAAATCCATTTAAGGTGGAATCTGTATAACAATTCACAAGTTACAAGAACTTCCCCTATAAAATGCATCTGCAGCAACCTCTGCAAAGGCAAAATAAGCCATTTTACCATTATAACTCCTTACTTTCTGCAGCAATAATCAATTTATAATTAGTTTATCATTCTGTGATTTATCAGCCTAGCTCCTAGAGCCACAGGTTTATATCCTTACACTCAAATGACCCCTTAGCTTGCCATTGTTCTACGGTCTGTTTGGGCAAACCCCTAAAAACCAAGTCCTACCTGGTCTACCCAAGTTTTAGAGGTTGTCTGGCAAAGTTTCCCCACTTTGGCTGCAGGCTTTCCACCTGCCTCACAGTCCTGTTTTCCTTACAGGATTTCTCCCACCTCTTCTCCAGCCTGCAGAAAGAACAGTGTTGCATGTCCATGGCTTGCAAGTCCTTTGCTATAAAAGGTTCCCTAGAAATACTATCAGATAAGGTCCAGTAAAGTGTATTATAGGGAAATTTGAACAGCTTTCACTGGGAAGCTGAGACTTCGGTAATAAACATTGTCCTGCTTCATTTTCAAATATCTCGGAGTGGGGTTGGGAGTCACATGTTTTTCTGGCAGAACAAGTCTTGCTGTTTTTCATTCCAGAAGCAGATTACAACAAAATTATGGAGGGAATGGCACCCTGCTATCCATCACGACTGTGGATGCTGGGATTGCCTGAAAATGGGAGGACAGGAGACGTATCTTTTCATTCTACACTTCAAGGCTCCTGGGATCCAGCCCAATTGCTCAGCTGAAGGTCCAAGAACAACATTTGCTCCTCAGGATTACCTGTTCTGCTGTGGTTGAAGGGAAGGGTTATCACAGATAAACGGTGATCTGGGGATTAGGATCAGCATCCAGAGTTGCAAATGGTATATAAATACATTACAGCCAAGTTATCTCTGTATTTTTGACTAGCAAAATAATCTTCTGAGGGACAGATTTTTTAGATCAAAGTCTGCCATGATTCTGAGATTAATCATAAAGGGCTGAAGGGGTTGGGGACAATTTTCACTTCCAGATGCCAACTCAATTCTGCCCTGTTTCCAGACAAAGGTATTTGTTTACTTAGAGCATTTATGTAATTTACTGTTCCTCTGGATTATGAGTGGGTCCAAAAGCATCAATCAAAGCCTCACGGAATTTGTTCTTGTTCCAGTTCATTCTGAAAGCTCACTCTGAGACGTTTTCTCTGAGGAATGTCCATGACTCTACCCACATCCCTCTCTGCATGTGGAAATCCCATGAGGCCTCTACAAATCTTCCAGTCCTACACAAGGCTACTCAGCAGCTGATCCTATGTGGTTATTCACTTCAGTCCATATCAGGAGCATGTTTCACACCTGTTAAACCAGCACACACAACATAGCCACAAGGCAGCAACTATTTTTGTCCTTCCTCTGCTTTTATTATGATGAACTAGCTCAGCTGCTTGGAAAAACATTTTTTTTTGTATGTTTTTCAGTGTGCTGAGGAAGAAGTTGGTTAATATATACTTCTGTAGGGAAGTAAAGAGACAATAACAACTCCCTGTGATGACCTGGATATATATGTCATTTCTTGCATCTGTAATTATAAATTATATGTATGTAGTTATGATTCATATATTAGCCACCAATTTATTTCAAAGTCCAACCAACTCAGTAGACATCATGGTAGTCAATATATAGTGAACCAAAACTTTTATGGACAACTCAAGGATAGCAAGGTTGAAAAAAACATAATACAACCCAAACCTAGATAAATGAAGCATGCAGAAGTAATGATTAACTTTACATCTGTATTAACAGACAGGTGAATGGAAAACCAACAACAGCACAACAGTCACGAGGTTCACAGCCAGCCTCAGTTAGGAGTGCTGAGCTCTCTCATCACGGGATGAATTCAGGGAGACCAACAGGTCCTTGTCATTAGTTATCTCATATTTTCTCCATATTTCAAGCTCTGTCACAAATTTGGTATTTGGACCAAATTTACTACCTATTTTTTACAATTCATAGGTTTTCTGGATAGAAAAGCAGGCTTGATATAATATTTTGCTTTAAGACAACAAGAAATCCAAGGTTTTGAGATAGAAATTGATGATTTCAATTAAGTCAACATCATTCCTTTGAACAGACAATACAACCCCAAACAGACAGTGCCTTCTACCATATAACACTCCAGATTAATATTGACAAATGACAACTTCTCATCCTGCCTTGTATTACCAGTACCCTGTAGGTAAAACTCATAAACAATTTTCTTCTGTTCATCCATGAAAAGACAACTCCCCTGTGCTCTTAAACAACTGGGGATAGATGACTCTTGCCTCCAACACAGTCAGCAGTGCTGACCCGAGGCAGGGCTATGACAAGGAGCTTTTCCTCACGGACATGTGCCACCTGCACTACAAGTATAGGGCAGTGTAGAAGACCCTATCAAGAAAAAACCAACTATTAAATTGGTCACTGCACCTTGCTGCCCACATCTTAATGTTCCTTTTCTTAGGCGATTGGAGAGTGAATTAAAAGAGGTCTTTAAAAGAATCTGGTATTTGGGACATCTACAGGAGCACAATTTATACTGGTGAGAAAGTTCTTACTTAATTTGGCCTTATTTTTACTCATTTGAAAGAACACAAACAGATCCAGTATAGGTGTTTCCCCATTTCTTTAAAAATCCACAGATGGCATAAAGGCTTTAACTGCCAGTCCCTCTTCACAAGAAACCAAAGAGGATTCCCCACCGTGGTTACAGAAAGATGCTTAAGAGCTGGGGTGAAGTTCTGGTTCTGTTGGGTAAAACATCTCAGTGCCTCAAGTCTAATAATGTATCATTTATTTTCTCCATTTTAATCCCATCAGAGAAATAGCAGTGTTTAAACACCAATAAAGCCAGCATTGCCTCTATATACAGAGGTTTTGGTGGTTGGGTCTTATTAACAATGAAATTACAAATGCTGTAGCTCATAGTGCTGCCTTTTCCGTGAGGACACATGTGGAGACCTGCTGCTCACACCTGCTTTAGGAAAGGATTCCACCCAGACACATGCACACACCTTCTGGCCTCAGCAAACTGTTGGGTGTGCAAGCAGGCTAGAGTATAAATGCAAGAGGAAATACAAAACTGTGAGTGATAACTTTGCACTCACAAGCATCTTTCTTCCAGACAAAACATTTTGGCATATGTATTTTTCAGCTTCCCATCCTGTAAAATTAGGATAATCATAATTATCTCATTGGCATGGAGACAAATTAAACAGCCTTCAAGAAACGCTGTAAGAGCTTTGAAGGGTTTGTGTTACAGTAACAGAAAAATATGAACAGAGAGATGATATACAAATAATGAAGCAGAAGGCAGTGAAATAGAAGCAAGATACCCCATCCTGAAAATACAGTGGAATGTGAAGCCAGTGGAAACTCAGTGAGTATTTGATATGGCAATCAAAAATGTATCTGAGATAAAGCATTGCTATAAAAACAGTCATTCTCGTGGATGTCATTAAATATGACCACATACTGTGATTTGTGCCAGTGTTATGGGATTGATTTCATCTATGTCTGGACCGCTCACTGTGTTAATTCCACCTGTAAATCATGTTATAGCTTTGGTGTGTAGTGACTGGGTATAAACTCCCAAACTTCTGAACCAATGCCCACAGCAAACCTCACCTGAGTGGTCCATCATGGCATTGAAGGCTGTGCTACCCATCCTTCCAGACAGCAGTGCCACGGACTTGGACCATGTTTGGGAAAGCCAGTGCATCTCCTCCTGCTCCGAGCACCAGGAGCCTTCATACAGCTGACCTCAGCACTAGGAGAATCACCCATAGCACAGGCTCCTGTCAAAGGCATTGCTGTGACCACAGCTGAGAACATCTGGATTGAACTAAAGTTTAATTGGGATGATATGAAGAAATGGTAATGATTTCTGACATGAATGAATTATGGGCTGGTGCCATTCTCAGAAGAACATTCTTATCTTTGCTAAAGTTACCTTAAGGAGATAAGGAAACACATTAAGAAGGAACTTAGGCCATTATTCCAGCTAAAAACCAAGGAACTCAAGGTAAAATATGATCCCATTGAAGGATTTGTGAACATTACTACAGGTAGGTATGTGCCATATGCTGAATGCTATACCCAACAAAGGCTGTTTTTCTACACTTGTCCTAAAATGACAGATTTGTAAGTAGAAGTGTTTTCCAAAGGTCAGGGAATCATGACTTTCAAGGACAGTGAATTGTCAACACACCTGAGAGGCTTAGAGAAAAGAGGACCATCTGGAATAAGTTATTTCTATGTCATTTTACAATCCATAGAGATGAAAGCAGAAGAAATTAGAAAATACAGCTCTGAAGGTAGCTTCTCATTAAAGTTCAACCCCAAAGAATCATTAATGTCACAAGCATATGACAAGATATAAACCCAAATTGTTCATGTGACCTAATATGCTTCCTTTGTAACAGACGTCAGATGTCTAGGCCCTACAGCATTGATGAGAAGAATTGGTTTTGTGTTTGCATTCATCAGAGAAGGAGACAAAAGACCAGACTAAGAAAGAGGAGAGGAAGAACATATATCAGTTTCTGTAGTAGCACAACCCTTGGGAAAAGCCTTAAGAAAACTGAGAGGTTGTTGTTGCCCAAGTTTTATCTTAGATTTGGAATGATGAGAAGCTACAGCAGCTCTTGTTGCCTGGCTCCTGCCCAGCCCAGGGACATAAGACAGGGCAGCCTTAGTACATAGAGTGGAGCAAATGTTCCCGCAGCCCAGTGATTTGATGATTAACCTTAGAGGAGCTATCCACAGAGCCTCTGATGGTGCTGAGAACAAAAAAATGTCACAATAAGGGGTGCACAGTCAAGGACGGGCCCTGCCTGGGATGGGCACAGGCAGTGACAGGGAGAAACAGACACCACCAGAATGAGGAAAGAGGTGCCTCTGCCTTCCCTCTCGCCCCTGATTTGCAGTAAGTGTTACTGGTGACATTCCCATGAGCCCATGTCCCTGCAGCGTCAGAGTGAGGGCTGTGCCACAGAGCCCTGTCTCAGTGCCTTTGGGCAGCAAGGCAGCTTAAAAGAAAACCAACAGATTACATTTGCACTAAAGACTGTTGTGAAATCATGAGAGAAATCTTCATTTGGGTAAATTTGTTGCCATGTTGCCTTTGGCAAATACAGTGTTTGTAATTGCCAGTGCTGCTGTGCTGCTCACAGCACAAAACCACCATGTCCTGCACACCAAACACACTTCTCCTGTCCATGCTGAGGAGCACAGGCAGACTGCTGGGAACAACATCGTTTTAACTTGCTGTTGAATGACACTCCAACTACTTAATAACCTCTCCTGTTCCCTGATTTAAGCTACTGTCATAATTTAAAGTTTTAGCAGGGCAGGAGCAAAGCCACTGTAAGAGTAAAAACCAAAATGCTGCAGAGAACTAGAAGATGAAAGGAAGAAAAACAACTGTTCCTGATGTTAAATTCAATGGCAGTAAATCCCCTTCTTTTTTCCAGTAGGTTTTTTTTCAGAAATGATTTACAATCCAAAACGTATCTCATGGCATACAAATCAATCTCTATTGAGCCTGCCTGCCATTAGAGAAAGTCCAGAAGGGAAAAAAATAAAAATGAACAATAAATAGTTGCATTCTGACAGATTTTTCATTTTGAAGATGTCTGTTGTTTACGTTGTTCATAAAGTTTAAATAAAAGTCCAGGTTGTCCTTCAGATGATGGCCCCATTTTGCAGTAAGGCCAGTGGACTACCAGGGGGTTTTCACTGCTGCAGAGCACATGGAGCTGGAGCTGTGCAGATGTGCAGAAGCTCCAGCGAGCCTAAACCACAGAATGACAACACCAGTAAACAGTCATCAAAACAAGACTGTGCTGTTTCAGCCCCAATTCCAGAACAAAACCAGCTCCCTTTGGTCCCGCCAGCGTGTTTTAAATACTTTGATGAAGTTTCCACCTTAAGGATTGTGGGGCAGAAAAAATAGAAAAGCAATTTGCAGAGTGTAGTCTGAAGTACTTGCGATCCTTGTGACAAATACTAATGTATAAATCAGCAGCCCAATCCAGGCCCGGGCCGCTGATCATGTTCTTTGCTGAAATGTCACCTGTTCCTATCTAACGATTTGCATAATGCAAAGCTTCTCACTCGTAAAATACAGATTAAGAGGGGAAGCAAAGAGTCATTCTCGAACCATGGAGCCATTTCAAACGAAAAAAAAAAAGAAAAAGCAGTCTTTACTATTAACTCTGTCACAGCCACAGGCTTTATTCCCGTTTCCTATTTGAAACTATAGCTCCATTGGGAAAGGGAAATAACCAGTAAGAATCCAGCCTTGCCTTTTTTACTGGTTTGCTTCATTTCTGTTAGACTCTCATATTAAACACAAACAGAAGTGCAATAATTAAACCATTTAACACCGGAATGTTAGTGAAACATTTAACTGGTCTCATAAAGCTGGTCTGAAATGCGTGGACATCTATCAACAGATTCCTGTCAGCTTCAACAGGGTGAGGCTCCAGTAGCCATTTTGAGGAAGTTTCTTTACTGTTTTTGTCCCTATACTTACTTTTACCATAAGATGTATGTCTCTGAGTGCTGTCTCACTGCCTAGGACAAAGGGGGAGCTTTTTTCTTTCCCTGCAGTGAAGACAACAGCACCTACATCCACACAAAATTCTTTTAAATTAGGTTTACGCAGTATTGGCTTTATATTGCTAATAAAAAGCATTCACAGTACAGCTGGAATTACACAAAAACAGAAAGGTATGTTAAACTGACTATTTCAGGTTTGAAAACAATTCTAATTGTTAAAGGTTAAAATGAGGCTTGTCCTTTCCCACATTATCCTAACAAAGACTGGTCTGCTGCAGGGCTCTCAGCTGTCCCTGTAAGCAGCTGGTCTTGGCCATCAGCAGAAACTGGGTGCTGGCACTCATTTGGCTCAGGGTGGTAACTCCTTTGCTCCAACTGACTGTACTGTTCTGAGGCAAAGTTTTTCAAGGGATGGAATCTGTTTTCTTGCAAGAAATTCAAACTGGCATATGCATGTACAACACAAGGGCACAGTCCTGGCTGCAGCCTGTGCCATATCTTCTACAAGGACTTTTTACAAGGGCATGTAGTGATAGGATAAGGGAGAATGGCATTAAACTGAGAATAGGTATAGATCAGATGTTAGGAAGAAATTGTTTACTGTGAGGGTGGTGAGGCACTGGCACAAGTTGCCCAAAGAAGTTGTGGCTGCCCCATCCCTGGAAGTGTTAAAGACCAGGTTGGATCAGGCTTGGAGCAACCTGGGATAGTGGAAGGTGTCCCTTCCACTGGGAAGGAGGGGAGGAGCAGGCTGGCAGGAGGGTTGGAGCAAGACGGCCTTTAAGGTCCCTTCCAACCCAAACCATGCTGTGATTCTATTATGATCATGTCCCTCAGGCCAGTTGTGCCTGGCAAAACCCCTGACCCAAGATATTTGGCCTAGGCAAGGTGTTTTTTATAACAGTTTAAGACCTCCATACCTAAGAGACAAATTTCTGTGTGCTGTTGTGACAGGGTGGGAGATGGGAGCACACATGAATGCTGCCACATCCTATATTTGACCACCTGCAGAGCAGCCCTGGGGATTTTCAGAGAAACAGGTTTTATTCTGGTGTTCCCCACTGGGCTGCCAGTGCCAAAGACCATTAACCTTCTGGGAATGGTGCAATATCTATTTCTCGTGGTCCTGAACTGCAAGTTGCTGAAATCTCCTTGCTTTTTCTGGCAAGAGAAATATGACATAATGAACTCACTGCAACCCAGTACTTCTGTTTCTTTCAGGAAGCTGCACTTGTTCACTCACCACTGATTAAGCAGTTTCATTATTTTTTTCTTCAGGATTTTTAAATCCTGGGGGAAATAAATAAGAAAATTTGAGCATAATAAGGTACAATAATAAAGACTAAGGCTGCAGCCTTTTCTCATAGGCACACCCGTGGGACAAGAGTGGGAAGAGTGCCACCTGTGAGACTAAAGTTTGGGTCAGTTGCTTTGGGATAAGGCAGAAAGCTTTGAAATATTAGATATTTTCTGCTTATTTAGAGATTCTTTTCTGATGATGCAAATCTGAATGAGAATATGGGTTTGAAAATAACCTGAAGTTATAAGAGATCTTAGGAAAGAAAGGTAAAATTCAGGGTATTTAATGGTTGAATGTGTCACATGGCAGCAGAACCTCTTAGGTGATGCTGGAAGATGAGTTTAGACACAAAACTCAACACTGATTTCCATGGGACTCATAAAACAGGCTTTTCAGAAGAGATAATCCTTTCCCACAAAGGGTTACTCCCTTCCTCACTGCCTGTTTTCACAAAACTAGTCAGAAATGTCTCTGATCTCATCAATTCAGTGAAGATTGTCCAGAAAACATGACAAAAACATGGACAAACAGTGAAGTACAGGACAGGAATTAATGGAGCTAAAGCTAAAGGTGGAAAATAAGGGGATTCAGCTGAAGAAGAAACTGGAAAGGGGGCATCAGAGACTAATTTTACATCACTGCACCAAAGAACTTTTCATAGGCTTAACCACAGATCATATCAAAGTGTGGGTGTTACTGGGTTTTTCCCTCCTTAATACTCTCATTTTATAGTCAATCTTTCAATACCCAGTCTAAAAGGAGATACTTTCTGAAGTCAAGGGCAATAATCTAGGACTCAGAGAAAAGCAACTTGGAAGAGAATCCAACCAGATTGCAAGAACTGGTGTCCATGGAGACTGCCAAAGGGACAGTGTTCTGTAATATTTCTAATAAAAATAGGCACAATGGCTGCACAAACATTAGCAAAATTTACTGGGAACACTTCCCTACTAACTATCTGGGATCACCTCTTCTTCCAGGTACTTCTACCTTTCTGATGTGGCTCAGGGAGGTAGAGCAAGGTGAGAATAATGCCAAAGAGGGACAGACTCGTATTACATCTGGGCTTTTCCCTCTTGCATCACCATTCTTTTCTCCATTAGTGCTCCTTGATCCCACTGTCATCTTCAGTCTCGAGAATCTGCTGGCAGATTACATAAAGTACTCTTCCTGGAAGTCTGTAGACTAGATGGTCTAATGGGTCTTCTCCATCTCACATCTGTGAATTTTGTCTTTATACACTACCTCACTCCCTGTTTCCCTTTCCATCTCCTTCTGCAAATTGAGACTGGCTGAGAGGAAGCTTAGAAGAGAATGAACTGTCACTTAAACTCAGCATCACTCAGCCGTTCTTATAAAAGGGGATCTCATATGGCATCAGCTCTGCCAGGAAAGCCAAGCCACTCAAAATTTCTCAATATTCAAGATGTGCAGAATAAATTACAAAGACCATGTTTGTCTACAAATCCTTCTCTTTCAAGAGGAACATTGCTGCTTGGAGATGCCTGCAGCATGTAAGCTGACACACAGACACACACAGTCACACACACAGCCTCCAGAAGCTTCAGCACTTCCAAAAAAGCACCTGCATCTTTCCACAGAAGCTTGGGGAAATTGCTACATGAGTGTTTGTATTGCATAAGGAGAGCTGTAGGGTTCTCTAGGCTTGTCTGCACTTGGTATAAGGGTCTATAAACCAGTGCCTCCTCTGGACACGGGCCAAATTACCCAATCTAAATTCTATCTTAATTTACACTGTACTTTTTTAGGATTATGTTTTTGACACCAGGAGAATTCATTCATCCTGCTGCACTTTTTAATGCAGAGGTTGCTATGCTAACTCTATTCCTCCCACAGCTGAAACTGAGCTGTCTATAGCCACACACTTAACTAACACAGGCCTCTTTAATTGACGTCCCTTACCTTCATATAGAGGCTATTACTTATTAATGTCCAGTATGGGCAGAGCAATGGCTGCAGCACACCTGGCACTGTGCTGCTGACTCACAGATATGGTTCTGCCCTCAGATTCAGGGGCAGAATAGCAGTGAATATTCACTTCCTGTGAGTACTACAAGAATCCAAAGCAGCCAAACACTGAAATACAGGTTTAAGTCACAGAGTTAATTGCTGAATTGGGAGCAGAGCCAAGCATTGCTTCTCTATGAGGTATTTTTCTAATATAAGAAGTAGACTTTTATATCTTCAACAGTATTATATAACATATTCCCTTCTGTTTGAATTCCATTAATACTTCTATACCTTTCTTAGCATTGCTCAGACCCCTTCATCTTCTTCCATAGCAATATCTAGGATTATCATATATTGCTTACATTTATCCAGGTTAAACATTGTTTTGACCAAGCTGTCTATGCAAAATAATAATAATAAAGATATTAGTGATTGCTGTGCTTGAGTCTGAACAAAAGGTGAGCTGTTTTTCTTCTCTATGGAGAGTTCTAGTAATCTTCAGGGGAAAAAAATGGAGAAACAGACATGGGGAGAGAATCAAATGGGTTGCATGGTCAATGGGTATTATCTGAAATATTTAATAACCTGAGTGTCACAACTCTTTGATTATAATTCTGTCCAAAAGAATAGATGTGATATGATCATTCCCTGTCTTTTTTATTTTTTTTTGGACAAGTACTGATCAAGAAGAGTGAGTGATTTCCCCCTCCAGTCCTTTCCCTCTGCTTCTGTCTCTTGAGAACAATTCCTTCGCTGATTCCTGTGGCTGAGATTACAGTCCCATTTACAAGATGCATCTGTCTGTCTTAAAGTGGACCAATGTGCAAGATAAATAATAACATTATTTATTTTCTGTGCTCAATTACAACAAAAGTTCAAGTTTACACAAATGCCATTTACTGATCAGATTCCTTCTTATAAATGCCTCAAAAGTAAGATGCTTATTATTTCATTGAAATTGTAGCATTTTCCCTGCAGATTCTTCTTATCTTTTCTAGGATATGAAAATCTGCATTAAAAAATATCCTGAGGTACAGAGCTACACAGATTCAAAAGACAGAGACCATTAGACAAAACAGCCCAAATGAGGTGTAAAACATCTGATATTAAAAGCACCACATTGCATTCACTCTCCTACAGTGAATCCTAAAATTTACTAGGGATAAAAAAATTCCAAGGTCAACTCCACTGCGTTTTTACCAAAAACCACTAAGGAAAAACCCCAACAGGAAGCAGAGAAAAAATTTTTTGTCCTTGATTCTCCCTTGAATGGAGACAATCTGTTAGAATTTGCATTATACACTCGGGGGGGGCCCAGTTCCCTCCCACCCACCTTAACCACTCACCCCTGCTGGAGAAGTCAGTGGGTGTTCAGTGTTCCTTGCTGAGGCAGAATTGATTTGCTTGTGTTTCAGATGCTCGTGTCTCAGCTCTTCACAGTGCAAATAAATTGACAACTTTTCCAAACTATGAACAACCTGCTTCCCCCCTGTAACCTCAGATAATAGAATATATGTATGTGAAATATGCATATTACAGAATAGAATAGTTCAGTTGGAAGTGACCTACAATGATCACTAAGTCCAGCTGCCTGTTATCAGCATCTTACTTGTTAAAAACAAAAAGAAATCCCAAAAGGGGGGAAGGTAAAAAAAAGAGTGAAGGTTTTATGCCTGTACAGCTAATATTAGGGAAAGTAATATCTACAAAATCTGGTTCCTGAGCCTCCTTTCGTACTAACCCAGTAGTCACCTAGCCTGTGGTTTGGTGTGGATTTCCTGGGAGAACAAGCTCTTGGCAGATGTTTGCAAGCAGCAATGCTTGCAAAGGAGTGTGTATTCTCTGTGGTATAGATCACATGTATAAAACCATAACAGTTAGTTTTTCATTGTAGATGTATGCCTAAGATATCAGGAAAGAGGGAAGGGAAAATCTCCTCCTTAATATATTTAGAGCCACCTTGTGGTCCCTCTTTGGATATCTCCTTCACCCTTCTTCTCCTGGGAGCTGACAGGTTGGATGGCTCTCAGGCACCCGTGAGCTGAGGGCTGCTCCCACCACACCAGGCACTGCCATCCCCCTGTGCCCCACCACGGCAGACCTTCTTTATGGTCTGAGGCAACCTAGTTATTTGTTTATGGTCCTGCATAACATGATTTCCCAGACAACACCTCAAAAATACTTCATAGAACTTAAATAAGAAGGAAAGAAAATGAGCATGAAGGCAGTCTGCTCTTTCAGCCTTTCCTTCCAGTTTCCAAAAGCTGGAACCTGGTGATGTTTTTAGTATTTTTCCACACCAAATGAGGCATTTACCTATCCGTACCACAGGACAATAGTGGAAAAAATTTCCTACAGCCTTTCTGAGATAGTGGTGCACAATGCAGGCAGTAATGAATGGATTTCCAACTTGTGTAATAGTCCTATATAAAAAAGAAAGCTGTCATGATAGTATTAAAAATCCCCTATTTACAAATATTCAAAGCATCATTTGTTGGGACTGCCTTGGCTCAGTAAAACCTTTTAATTGGTTAACTTTGACATATGAAGTCAGAATATTACTAATATTTTAAAGTTAAACAAGTGTTTTGTCAACTCGAGATCCATTTTTTCCCTGAGATTTTATTTCTGATGTTGATGGAGGAGAGGTGGCAATGGAACTGGGCAGGGCAAGATGATCTGACCTCTCTACGCAATTGAAGTCATTGACAAACTCATTCATCTACTCCTTTTTTACTCCAAGGAGGGCAACCAGCAGATTTGTTGAACAATTCAGGGTGCCTAGAAGAGGTTTGATAATCCATGTCCTGTAAGTGCCTCTCCAGGGGAGCCACTCCCAGTGCAGGTATCCAAATGGCAAATTCCAGTGCAAGGTGAAATTACTGCTACCCATGGCCTCTGCAGATGTTTTCTCATCCCTGACAGCATCAATTATTTAAGTTTGATTCTGCATCATTTTCAATTAGTATAGCTAAGGATGTGTTTAGAGCCAATTTAAACAAAGGATGGAAAATAGGGATGTCCTAAAACCAACCTAGAACATCTACATCTCACATTTCCATACCTCTTTCAAGTACAAGGGTTTGTTCATATCAGTGTAATTTTTAGCTTTGTGCAAGATTATATCTTTTCCCCTCAATTAGCATCTCTGCCAGAGTCTCCTGAAGTCAATGAGAGTCTTTTCAATGACTTTGTTAGATTTTAGATCCACTCAAATCCTTCAGTACATGACCTGTAATGATTCCAGCGGGCTCTGCTGGAGCAGCGCACTGAGCACCACACCCATACACAGATGGACATGTTCACCTCCCAGTGTATTCCCCGAGCTACTATTTGCTGTTTTCTTAAGATGTCTCCAATTTCCCACTCCAGTCACAGTGAAGAAAGTGAAGTTGGCACTGAATTGCTTTGAATTTCCTCTTATTCAAAGGAAGAGTTCCTTACAACAGCTTAAGCAAAACATTTGTTTTACTACTATTTGAAAAAAAGGAGATTAGAGAGGCACATTTTCCTTCCTTGGGATAAAAGGACACTTTGGATGCACCTCATAAAGTTGTTGAATACATTCCTTCCTCTCCCTGGATGTCTCTACCCAAGCAGCACTGAAAGGATACTTGTATGCCAGGCTGGTGCTGAGCTCCAGTTTTCCCAGCCTGGAAGCTGCTCCTACCCCTGCTCTAGGCCCAGGACCTGCCATGGGTCACCTCTGCTCAATGCTGTGTCATGGAGACACCACAGCCTGGACAGAAAAAGGGCAATTTCTTGCTCTAGTTGCCTGTTGGAGACAAGACATGACTTCTGGAAAAGGTCATGGAGAATTATTACAGAAAGACAAGTCTAAATATGTCCTAAGAGGGTATGATAGGACTATCCATCCCACAGGACACACAGAACATAAGTAGAGAGAAAAAATCTCCCTCTGAGCTCAGATGCAGCCAAGTAACCATGTTCCATCAGCAGACTCACAACAGTTGGAGCAGGTTTGGAGGCCTTCCTCCAAAGTCCAACCTGTACTGCTCAAGTACAGGAATGGGATGGCACCTCCAAGCAGGAGGGAGGCGAAAGAGGAATGAGTATGTAAGGCTTTAAATGGAAAGAAAATGGAGAAGAAGGAGAAAGAAGGGGAAGAACAGTTTGGTGGCTGCAAGGAGACTGAGCAAGTTGCAGTGGGCAGAGACTGGAAAAGAGCAGGGGAAGAGAAGAGAAAGGTTGGTCCAGGCAGGTGGGGAAGACCTCGCCCAGTTGGTCCCTGAGCTGGTTGGGAGGGAAGGGAAAGCAAGGAGGAGGGGCAGAGGCTTTGCCCCTGTGCTGGGGAGTGGGAAGGTGCTGGAGGGAGGTGGTTAATAGACCGCACTCGGCTGCCTCACCAGGAACGGCAGTGACACCTGACTGGGAACTTGGGGAAAGAGTTGGCGGCTTATTAAAGCAGCCGGACCCCGGCTGAACCCCACGACTACACGCTAGGATTGCTGTGTGCCCCTTGATAACTCACAGCTGCTGATAAAGTCCACTGGTAATGGCTTTTTGCTAATGAGAAAAGTGCTGCTGATTATGACAAATAGCCTTGGACCAACAGGCTAAGCTGCTACATAGGCTCCCAATTGTCAGTCTGGGTGATTTTTGCATTTCATTATTTCTTTCCTGACGTCCTGGCTCCTTCTATCTTTAGCGTACTCCCAGAGCCGTGTGTCACAATTTTAATAACACTTCTTTATCTCAATTTTTCCCCCCTCTCTCCATGGGAGCTGGAAACAAAAGGCTGTTACAGAAATAATGTTTAACCTCTCTCCTGCGCTGCAGCAAAAGAAACCCCACAGCTATTGTTCAAGAATTAAAAAGGCGTGAATGGGGCACACAGAGCCCACTCAGCCCTTAAAGACAGACTTTTAAAAATACCTATTATTACTATTATTTAGAGCTCTTTCATGCACAGCTTTGAGGCCTGCCATGTTCCCTTTCTCTTATCCTGTGACAAAGGTATAGCACATATCTAAGCACAGAGAATGAAACCTTGGTGTACAGTGACACTGTCTCCCTGTTTTGAATGCCTTCTAATAATAGCAATATTATTTTAAAGTGAAGAATGTAGCGGGGAGAAGCCATCAAGGATTCAGAATAAACCTGCTATCTTCTTCGGAACTGGTTACAAGTCACCTTGTCTTTAAAAAAAATGAAAGCTGAAGAGTATGGGGTGGATAAAGCAGAACAAAGGCCAACGCAGGTCCTAAGACAAGGTGTGAAAATTATGTTTTTCTGCCCTTAAGATTACAAACCAGCAGCAAATAACTGGAGTTCACTGAGTCCTCTCCTACTCTAGGATTTGCCAAAGAAGATCTCTGCTTTTGAGGATACACTGCTGCCCACAGTTCTTGACTTGTAGAAAGGGCTGGTCCCACTGTCAGATCCTTGCCCACCTTGTCCATGACCTGGTGTCCTGCAAGAGGGAAAATGGCCCGCAGAAGCCTCTTGCAGGGGTTGTGGGGAAGGCGAGGACACGATAGATGTTGTGGTGGAGGCAACCCTCAGGCAACTGAGTTTTCAGCCTGCTTGTAAATGTAAAACCAAAGAGATAGAAAAATGCTTACAAGAGCAGAATTAAAGATCAATGGCAGACAAAGTGGGGTCACAGGCTCTCCCCATCCCCACTAACTACTCAGGCAGTGAGGAATTTTAAAAGACTAAATGACCAGGGGAATCTGCAAAAGAATTGGGAGCTGCATCAGAGTTCAGAGCATGGGATTTAACTGTACAGCTTTATGTCTATCACTGGCATTTCTCTTTGTCCGTGATTTTATAAATTGCAGCACTAGAATAGCATTTGCTTTACAAGTGTTACAGCTACATTACATCAGAGACATTAAAATCATCTCAGTGGGAAAAGAAAACTGAGCTTAAGACTCTTACTTCCCCTATTATATATGACATGTAACTGAAGGATTCCTGCTTCAGTTTTTAGGCATCTTGAGAAATTTTGGGCTTCCTGAGCTTTGTCATCCCAAACTGAAAGTGAGGAGGGATTAAATTTTCAGTTAGGTACAACCTTCACTAATACTTCTTTACATTTTTCTTGGAAAAGTGATAAATCATGAAAGTAGTTAAAAATACTCAAGAAAATTATAGGACTTCTTTGGAGTTTGAAATGTCCTTTGTCAACAGCCTGTTTCTATAGTTGTCTATAAAATCTAACTTGAAAGGAAACCATATAAAACAGATGAAATTTTTGTACCAAAAACTATCTGTAAAGTATTTGGTAATCTTGTTTATTAGAAAATTAAATTCTTTCTACCTGTATGACAGAGCTCAGTCTCGCACTGTACAGCTTGATTATTTAAAATTGTTATGATAAAGAAGTTTGCAAACTGATTTTATTTGCTTTACCACCATTTCTGCTGCTCCACAAGAAGAATCTTTGTGGTATTAATTCTATTCATGCGAGGAAAGTTGACTTGATAAAAATAACACATAGTTCACATGAGTCAACAGTAAGCGCTGGTGCAAGATCAGAGCCAGAAAATTAATGCACAATCAATTACAAAATGACTCTCAGAGCAATAGCCAGATACTAATCGCTCCCTTAGAGAAGGAAACCTTCACAAATTCCCACTGTTCCTTCAGAGACCCCTTTTGGTTTGCTCCAGCTGATAACCTGCTGAAAGTCATCTCCCCTCCTGGGCTCTGTAAAACAAAGCTTGAGGAATAATTCTCAGCTGGGCCGTTTCTGGGTTGACGTTTGTGGTACTTATGCACTTCTCCAGTTTTGAGTTTTACTGGGCAATAGCCCACTAACACAGAATTTTCATGTCTCAAAAATAAAAGTAGCAGCCAGGCTCTGACACCTAAATGCAATCTTCTCCCTCACACAGCGCCATTGGTTTCAAGTCACTTACTTGAAGAGTAGCCCATTACATTGAATCTGAAGGGCCTATATTCAAAAAGTCCCTGCTGATCCCCTCCAGCCAACCTCCAGCCTGCTGTTCTCCCTCTAAGAGGTCTCCTTCCTTCATCCCTCACAATCACCTGGAAAATGCCTAGAAGAGCCCAGATGCCACTGTAAGAGAAGTAAATACAGCCACAACAGAGTTCACACAAACTTTCTGATGGCTAAAGAGTTTTTAACGTTTCAGTCAACATCTGGGTTGTAAGCCAAATAATGTTACTGTTAACCTGGAAAGTTTTAATTATATAAGAAAGTCGGTAAAATCCCACAGCAGCTAGAAATTGTGTAACATGCTAACCTGGACACATCTAATCTTAACAGCAAGAACAGATAAATATTTCTAATATTAATAAATAAAACAGACAGGAATTTAAAACTGTGATTTTCTGATTGTTTTCTGCTTTTTAACAATATTTCCTAAAAAAAATTTTTTTGCACTCCATTTGTTGTTGAGATTTTCTTGGCTTGATAGATGTTTGTGTTTGGTGAGGTATTTATTCCTTCCTATACAGAGAAAGCCTTTTCCAAAATTCAGATTTGGCTGCTATAAATGTGAGGGCATTATTTTAAGGAAATATTTATATGTTTAGGTCTATTGACCGTTTATGCCATTATTTAAAGGGGTCACAGAAAAGGGCAGTAGTTATTAAAATGGAGAGAGCAAGTAAAAGCAGGAGAGAGACAGAGGGAGCGAGAGGTAAGAAACTCATAATGGGATTTTTCATGTGGAACGATCATTTTATCTAATACGTCTGAAAATGTAATCCATTACTACTAATTACCATGCTGGCATTGAAATACAGGATCACACTTACTCCAGATCCAGATAGAGGCCCAAATCTCTCCATTCATTGTTCTTTCCATCCCACCTCGCCTCCCTCCCTTTCTGCTTCTCCAAGAAGAAATTCAGCCCTTCGGACATTAGTGAAGAAGGGCCCGAGGTCTCCCTATCATCCTAAAGCAGAAGCTAAACAATATTAGCCAATCATTTTTGATAGATGAAGCATGGAAATTAGTTCCAGAGTTTAACTGATAACTGAAACCACACAGTTACATTCCATTATGGCAGCCTTAATTGATGAGCTCATTAAGCCCATTATTAGAGAAATTGATTTCAAATAGGCACTTAAAACTGGCTGGCAAAAGAAAAAGGTGAAGAGATACCGTACAATGTGAAGAAAGTAACTAAAATACATAATGAAGCAAGTAATTTTATAGGTTTGTTTAATGAAAGCCTCAAGAGCATATTAGTTGCTGTGTGGATTTTAAACACTCATTTTATGTACTAATAAAGCTCCCGTCCATTATGGGAGCTCTGAATGCCTCCAATCTTTAATGCAGCTCTGCTACTAATTAATTAATTAACCCCAGATGAAGCAATCAATTAGTCATGCAGAATCGACACTTTAAAGGTCTGCCAGGTAGCGCTGGGTACCAGTGCAGAACAGTGGAAGCAAAGTTTCTCTTTAATTATTTTTATATTGCTTTCAGCATAACAGGAAAAAAACAAACAGGGTTGAAATTTAAAAGCTGCATTAGCAGCGTAGTAAAAATGAGTGATTAACACTCTGACCTTACATTATTTCAGAGGATAAAGCAGTGGAACAACACTGGGAATTTTAGAGATGGGTTCAGATTGAAGATGCACAACCCAGACAGCTAATTTTTAATACGTTCTTCTCAAGCAACCGCTGCTGCTCAGATTAAATGCAGATGGCTGCAAGTTTCTGGGCAGTGCATGGAAGTCCATTTTCACACCTGGGGTTCTGAGAAAGTATTCACATGAAGGAAAGATAGTAATAATAAATCCTCCAGAAGTAAATTTTAATTTTATAGTACTTATTTGGGAAAAGAGTAGCAGAAAAACAGACCCGGTGGTATTAACTCCTCTTGTGTCTCTTTATTTCCTCCATTTACCTTCTCTTGAATGCTAAAATGTAGAGCCTTTATCCAAAGGGCACTATATAAATGGTCTTTCATTAAACAAAGCTCATCAGCCATGACCGATTAACCTCAGTTGTAAAGTGAGATTGCTGTCTACGTGAGCTTAAGTGTGGATGAGCTGCTTTGCTGGAAGACTGAACTCATGATCTTTCCACTGGGGTGAGCTTGGAGGAAAAGCTCAGGAGATTTCACTGAGGAGAGAGTTAAAAAATTGAGCAAATTGGATTGTATTTCTTCTTTCAAGGATCTATTATTGCTATTATTATTATGATTGTTATTAGCAATAGTATTAATCTTCATTTTAAACCATGGACCTCCGTCAGCTTGCTGAGGATTCTTGGCAGTTCTCTGGATGATGTTTGGAACAGCAGAAGATCAGACTGAAGTTCATTCTTGATAAATGGACGGACAGAAAATTTTTGCTTTGGCCTTGGGACCGCACTTATTTATTATTTTCAATGCAGCTCCAAAAGGGAGCTGATAAAAGACTGAGAAGACAGCTTGGAGTGTCCATGTCCGGTGTTGCAATCTGTCTATTCACTGCACAAGACTGCATCAGACAACAGATTTTTAAGCTGAACTGAGGAAATATTTTATGTATGAACCCAGCACCAGACTTACCATTAAAGCAAGGAATATTATTCCTGAAATCACATCCAGGAAAGATAAGTTCACACTGAACTGAGGCAGAGAAAAGTTTTGAAGATGTCTTGAGAAATGGATGCCTTTCTTTTTAGGAGAGCTTTGCTTAGCCTAGCAAAATGAAGGCAGATATGTGATATAGTTCTCCCTATAAATATATCAAAGGATCTTCCCCAGCAGGGAGAAAATCTATTTAGGCAAAAGAGTAAAGTTGGCACAACAGCAAAAGCATATGAATAAATAATATTCAAATTAGCTATAAATTTAGACTGAAAATTAGAAGAAATTTACCATCAGAGGTCTGAGATTTGGGAAAAGCCCTCAAGCAGAGAAAGTGAGAGAAAGAAATCTAAAGGATTTCAGAGGCACAGTTATTTGTGACAGGTTATGATAAAGACTATATGATCTGGTTGACTTTGATATGCCTCAGAGAGGATCCCCTTTCCTTGCCTTTGGAGGCTAAGCTCTCTGCACATGGCATCTGGGTGGGGTTTGCCAGTGCCTGTGCAGGCACTGAAAACCCTAAGCCAAAGGGATCTGATCAGTTTGGCCTGGAAGTCAGGGAGGGCAGCTAATAGTTCAAGCCATTTACATTTCAGAACAAAATTCCGCATAGTACAAGATTAGGATTGTGTAATTCCAATGGGTTCTTCCTTTTTCCTGCATTTACTTGGTAGTTTAGGGTAATATTTTCTTATGTGTTGTTGGTGCTTTTGTGTCCTCATTTCTTTTTCTGTGGGTTCAAACCTGGTGACTCCCCAGAGCCCCAGTTGCTTTCAGGCCAGGCACAAAATGAACATAAAGTAGCACATTAGGGAGGGGATAATGAACAGCAAATGAGTATTACAACCATAAGGACATGGGTAGAATAAAGGTGGCCTGTAATGGTTCACTTTGCACTGAAATACTTCAGAGGCACTGGCATCCCAAGCAAAAAATTTTTGGAGCAGAAGGAGAACTGATCAGCTGAAGGACGGTTAGTCTGAAACCACTACATCAGAAATGAGCATCTGCCTGTGTCCCAGGAGTAAATGAATCTAAATAACCATTAGTGCAAGTCTTGATGTCACTAAGGGAGAAACAGAAGAGAAAGCAAAGGCTGTAAATAAAAATAGAGACTAGTGAGTATAAAAGCACATATTGCAAGCAAAAAGGAGGCATAATGCCAAACATAGGACAAACATCACCAAATCTTATCAGGGACTGATTAGTGCCTGATTCATTCAAATCCCTCATCTGTGAGAAACCACTGGGGATGTGAATCCAAGCTGATTAGAATCAGGTGAAATATTAGCTTGAATACAACAGCACAGAACCTCTAAACATCGCTCTGGTAAATATGCTTTATATACGAGGACTGATATATACCAGGCAAGCTGCCTGCTCATATGATGCAGAGAATGAAGCCTTAGACAATCGTGTTTCTGATTTCACGCACGTTTTAGGCTTGTGTAATTCCAATGGCTGATCCAGAGTACACAGGCAGAATAATTGCTGTTTGAAAAAGAAGAGAAAATGACATCTCCTCTGTTAAAATGTTCTTGTTTCATCATCTTATGCCTTGTATTTGACACCAGGTATTTGACAGCAGCTTTGGAAGATTTCCTTAATCAGCTGACTTCAAACTGATCCAATTTCAATTTTCTGTTTCAAGTATGACAGAACTGCATCCAGTGCTGACCCCTGTCCCAGGAATAGAGCCCTCCATCCTGAGCTGTTTGCCCATGCTCTTTGTTGTGGACTTCTTCAGCCCATGAAGGAACACACTTCAACACATGACATAGCTCATCACCATTTGCTTACAGAATTCAGTTCAAAACTAGTGGAAAAAAACAGATCTCAGTTCTGAGTCAGCTAAGCCCCATTCTGACCCAGGAGAAACATCTGAGAGGAACACATGTACCAAGTGCAGTATCTACACATCTTTTCATTCCCCCCAGGAATGTTGACTCCACCACTTCCTCGGGCAGCCAGTTCCAATGCTTTTCATTTCACATTTCTTCAGAGAAGAATTTTTCCCTAACATTCAGTCTAAACCTCCCCTGGCACAACTTGAGGATGCTCCCATCATCCTATCACTTGTTACTTGAAAGAAGAGACTGAACCCCACTGGCTCCTCCTGTCAGAGTATTGTAGAGACCAAGAAGATCTTCCTTGAGCCTCGTTTTCTGCAGATGGAGCCCCCCAGCTCCCTCAGCTGCTCCTCATCAGGCCTGTGCTCCAGACCCTTCCCCAGCTCCATTGCCTTTCTCTAGACAGACTCCAGCCTCTCAGTGTCCTTCTTGTTGAGAGGGACCCGACACCAAACAAGGGTTTTGAGGTGTGGCCTCACCAGTGCCAAGTACAGGGGTACAGTCACTGCACTGATCCTTCTTCTGCCCCTTCTGGCAGATGGGTGCCACATTCGCTGACCTCCAGTCACCTGGAACCTCTCCAGTGAGCCAGAGCTGCTGGTAAATGATGGAGAGTGGCTCTGTGAGCCCTTCCACCAGCTCCCTCAGTGCCCTTGGGTGGGTCCCATCCACAGACTTGTGCACTGGGTGCTGACCATTTCCCTTGGGATTATGGCGATTACTTCCGATTTGGAGCCCTTTCCCCCCAGAGCTGTTGAGAGCAATTTCTCACCATGGGGAGCAAAAATCAGTCCTGCCTATGCCTTGTGAAAACCATAAAAACAGACACTCTTGGTCTGAATTTCTCTTGCCCCTTATCTGTGCGTGTCCCCAAGCTTACGGCTGCCAATGATAGAAAGGCAAAGCAGGGAGTTCATGAGCTTAATAACCACTTGACTTTCGCAAATACTTTCTGCTACAAGATGCTGAACAATTTAAAAATGTTCCATTATTTATACTGCATCCCAGATTAAATAACTGTTGTCATTTTCTGCCTTCATTGTTCTCATAGTCAATTCAATTGAAAATAGGCCCATTAAAAGTATTCATTTGTAAAATATTGCACTATAGCTATTTTTTTTTATTTAGCAGTTCTGAAAACACCTACCAAGTGATTGCCATTTAAAACCCACTTAAAGGCCAATTTACACAACATTTGTGCTTGTGTAAATAAGGTTTGCTGTTATGCTAATGTGCAATTGCACCACTTGTGCCGTTTTGAAGGATAATTCACAATTTTAAATTGTTCTGTATGACAGAAGAATTCAAGGATGTTTTAATCACAGCTTTTGTTTGCATTAATCAGATGTAAAAGCACATACTGTTTTGTCTGCCGCTGAGAAGCAGGCAGTGCAGAGACAAATGACTGAAAGGAGATTTACAGTTTTTCTACCTCAGATTTCCAATTAAACCTTGGGTATTTAGTTAATACTCTCAACTGGAAGTCTCACGATAGAGACAATACACAGGAAGATCTATAACACTTTAAAAAACCCAACAACAACAAAAACGCAGAAGCCAAACTAAAAAAACAACCTCCACAAATTTGCTAACAATAGTGGTTTTATTTCAAATAACTGTAATTTTTCCTCTGGGTATTGCTGCAGATTATGCATTTTCCTTCATGATTTTTTAATGAAGGACTAATTTACCTATTGTCCAAGCGCATTATAGGCTGTAAGTATGATTATTTCATTCAGCATAAAATCCAGCATGTCAAGATTAATTCATATTTACTAAATGTTTATAAATTAGGTATCTAAATCTTCATGGATGAATGCCAACTTGTACTAAGACTTATTTCTTTACTTCACAGACATTTCCATAAGTGCTTATAGCCATACTGCAGAACTAGAAAGAACTGATAGCAACAATATATTTACAAATCATCTTCTGAGACCATATAAACTCTATAAAGCAGGGTTTTTTTTAATTATAGGTTTATACAGTGGCTGGCAAAATAGAAATATAGTGCAGTAGTAGCTATTGGCTACTGCAATACAAATAAATACTAATAATGTGTATACATTAGTGTACCATCATATAAAGGCTGGAATAAATATAGTAGTAACATTCCTCTGCTCCCACTCATTTGAGAGCCAATCTGCATAATGTTTTCCCTTCAGAAACACTTCCACTATGTGTTTAACCCAGCCTCTGGATTAGACTGAGTTTTAAAATGCCCTTTAAGGGCTTCTGGTCAGCTGGTCCCATCAGACACTCTTCAGAGGTTCCTATGAGCCAAGCAAGTTTTAATTTACTTTCATATTTCATTCCCTGGCACAACACCCTATAATCCCTGTGTATTCATAATCCCTGTGTGTTTAACCACTTAAATATAATACAGGTGTAACACTTTAAATGTATTTGATAGGCTTTTCAATCTAGCTATCCTTCCTCCAAAAATCCTTCAGTAATCCCTCTCTGGCAGTTTTTGATCTGATCCAAGCTCTTCTCAAATTGTCCCTATTCCTCCAGACAGGACCCCAGCCACTGGCATTCACACCAGTGACCAGGGAACATCCCTGCCATATTTAAGACCTGAAAGTTGTCAATCTATGCGCCTTTCAAGCAGTGACTGCACCACTTGTGCTGTGATGATTAAACCCTGAAGGACACTCTACCATCAAATAGCCATCTCCTTGCCAAGATCTTGTCTCTACCACCATCACAATGTCGAGAATATTAGAATCAGAGAATAGTTTAGGTTGGAAAAGACCTCTAAGATAATTGAATCCAACCATTAACCCAGCGCTGCCAACCCCACCACTAAACCATGTCCCCAAGTGCCACATATACATGTTTTTTGAACACTTCCAGGGATAGCAACTCCACCACTTCCCCTGTTTGACTGCTTGGCCACCCTTTCCTTGAAGAAATTTTTCCTAATATATAATTTAAACCTTCTTTGGTGCAACTTGAGGCCATTTCCTTTTGTTCTATCCCTTGTTACCGGGGAGAAGAGAGTAACCTCCACCTCCTTACAGCCTTCTTTCAGCCAGAAGCAGTATGGCCTGCAACAACAGCATTTTTAACGTCTAACACAGTGCAGGGTCCATACACACTACACCAGGTGCTTTTGGAGAGTCATTTGATGAGTGGGAAGCAGCTGGGGAGCTACACACCGAAACTCATCCACAGTGCAGCTCTGTGATTTTCAGGGGCTGCACTATCATACGCCTCATGCATACAATGCTGCAACTTATTCTAACAGAAGGTTTAGGCAAGCTGACTTTTATTGCTGACAAATTGAGGCTCAAGAACATGTTGCAGTGCAATGGATGGCATGGAGCTGGTCATCTGTCAGACAGGATCTCAGCTCAGACTTTATTAATATTCATGGTTGGAAGGCTTCTTTGGATGTATGTGCCTCTTCAAAACATTCATTCCAGCTCAGTATCAACACTTGAAACAGTGAATTTTAGCAGTGTGCCTATAAAATAAATTCCCACGACAAAACTTCCTTGCAACAATGAAGTGTATGTTCTTTAACATAGCTTGTTGTTGATAATAAATTTAATTACCCACCTCTTATGAAAAACCAGGGAGAACATAGGCATAAATAGTCACTGTTCTGAAGGGAGCAGCCAGGTCTCAGTGCTGCTGGAAGCTGTCCTCAGCACTGAGGAGTATCTCCCAGTTTTCCCTGCAATGCTATTTCCATGTTTTCCCTGCTCTTTTCCCCCTTTAGCTGAGGCACTCTGGGCAGACAGGCAGAGCTGTCACCCCACGCTGCAGATGGCACGGGACAGCGTGGCCAATGCAGGGTGTGCACTGAGGATGTGGAAGATCTGTTCGACCCCCTGGAGCTGGAACAACAAAGTCCTCAGCCCGTTCAGAGCTGTTTGGGTGGCATTCCCATATCCTAAACTTTGCTGTCCCTGGGAAAGGACTGGACCACTTGAGAATGATAAAATGCTCAGCCAGCTTCCTGAAGTGTCTCAGACACTACAGGGTTGAAACACTAAAAACCACCCTTGACAATATATTAAACTATTTCTGTCAATGCCTCCACAGCTCATCTGATAGATACTAATGGCTTCCAGCAACAGTCCTATTTAGCATGATTATTGTTTTCATTTTTTAAATGCACTCCATGCTCAGTTAGTGCTAGACACACCTTCATTACTCCTATCTGTTTGGAGGATCGCAGCCTCCAGACTGACATATGAGACATCTCAGGATGGCTGAAAAGCAGTTCATTACATGAATACATCACATATCCTGGTAACATCAATTGCAGTAACAATTCTTAATGCAGCTAATAAGGTGTTAAAAGTCCCTACAGTTTTTTTGGTTATCTGACTTGTTTAAGATACCAAGCTGGGTTTTCATCACTTCTCAATTGGAAGGTTTAGCAGATTTAGGTTTTGTTAAAAACATATATATTCTGTAGGTATGCATTTTTTTCAGAGATTCTTCCACCCTTATAAAGCAAAGTGAAAAGTGCTGGGGAATTACTGAGTACAAAATGATGTGCCAGTTGCAGCAAATACAGATTGCCAGGCACTTTCCTGATCATTGACAGCTGCGGATGTTTATGTTACAATCCTGCAAACAAAAAAAAATCTGGACTACTTTCTTCTTTATGCCAGTACCTGTTTAAAAGAGGAGCTGTTTGTCACATGAAGTGTAGGCAACAGAATAAATCTAACACTAAAGAATAACCATTCCAACATCCTAAAGTACTCTTAACCAATAACACCCCTTCTGGACTGCAAGACTCATGTACTCTCTATCATTTTCTATAGAGCTCAGCATATGAAATTTAGGTCAGAAGCGCCAAACTCTGGAGAGGAATGAATTCAAGTTAAATTATATCAGATATTAACCTAAAATAACACCCCTCCACTCCATGCACAGCAGATTTTCCACACACAGATTAAAGAAAAACTGCATGTAGTCCATAAGAGCTCAGTAGTCTGCTGGGTCTTGTTCCGACCCAGTCTGTGACTTCATCTGCACAAACACACCTTTGATGACTGACTTCAGATCCTGAAACCAGGAATCGAAGTTCCATGTGCATACATTATCAAACTTTAACTCGTGAAGTTACATCCCAATGGATTGGTCCAGCGTTAACAATCTGTTACCCTCCGCCTTCCACCTCTGCTTTATGTTTCTCACAAATCCTTTTTGAGAGATGAGAAATAAAAAACTTTCTACTCTCAATCTATTTTGTCCCCATTTCATTCTCCCTGAGAGCAATCCCCAGGGAGGTATCAATGACTGAAAACGGCCTGAAGAGCCAGATATTGAAGGACCTGCTGATGGCAGTACTGAGGATGGCACTGGGTAATCTGGGGGCAGCTTTCCCTGTATATCTGATTGTGTCTGTTCTGACAGCAAATAAGAGACAGCCAGTTTCCAGACTCTCAGTACAGCACATTATGCAAACATTAAATTCCCTTAAAAAGTAAAAATCTCAGTAGCTGCGTTATAAACTCCTCCATGATAATCGTAATGGAAACATTTCTTTGTCCCTACAGCTATAATGGGATTCCCGCAGTAATCCTACACTGTTTATGGTGCTGATATTTTAAATAATGCATTCCATATCTTTTACTTTTCCCCTTTTTTCATGGTGCTGTACACATTTGGCATCCTTTCAATGACAAACACTGAGCAAAGTGCAGCAATAAATTATTTCCTCTTTGAATCCTTTTACTAAAGGAAAAAAATCTATGTGCGCACACAGCAGCTTGAGTCCAGCTAGTTAATCAGTTGCATTATTATTGCCACCCACCTCCTCCTGTTAAAAAGCCAGATTTTTCTACCATTTGTGCTGCTTTTAATCCATAGGAAGTCAATTTTCCACTCATATATTAGTTTATTTTATATTTTCAAATTGATTCTACTATACATTGATTTCCTGTTGTGTGCATTGTATCCTGAGCTAGGATTATACATTTAGTAGAAGTGGATATTCCTGCCACATAAAGGTTGCTGCAGCTCTATAGGACCCTTATCTTGAAAAGGGAGAGTCCAATTTTATTGAAACGGCTAAAATCCCACTTAATTGAATTTTTTTTCCTAAGATGTACAAGCTTAGAGACTTTTGGTTTCCAATTCAACTTCAGCTTCGCGGTGTTTAAATTTCCAAACCCATAAAGACCTTTATGAAAAAGAACTTACAAATATTGTATTTCTGATATGGTGAATTACTAGAGAAGCTCAAGGTAAGAAGCAGTGAAATATCAATACTTTGTAGAACATCTTTTGATCATGCTGGCTTTTCATGGCCTGTTTAACACATTCCTATGGAAAAAGATCGTGTTTGAACCCACATTTTACGATGTTAGGGTCCTGAAACGCTGCAGAGTAGAATTAGGGCTGTGCACTGGAACAGAAAGAAATGTGCTACCTGAAAACGTTTGATGCAAGAAGATGAGGCAACAAGAAAGCCTAGTTCCAGGGTGAAAT
>VZRS01005479.1:27467-154967 GCA_013398055.1 Ifrita kowaldi | reverse complement strand
AGTACCTGGACTCATTCTGACTGAGTTAAACCAAAATTTAGGATGATAAAAGCATAACAACTTTACCCCATCACCTGTGAAGCTGGCCGTTTATAACACCGGTAATTAACCACACCCTCCAAGAAAGAAAACTGCACATGCAAATGTGTGCACAAGTGTGCAAATGCCAGTGTACTGGCAGTGTAATTTATCTGGCTGGTTTAGTCTTGCTATCTCTGTGTATCACGCACAGAGCATGTTTTACTTCTTTGTTTTTGATCCTCAATCTATGGATTTATTCACAGGTACAATTTAACTTGAGGTTTCACATTACAGCAGCTATTTCCCCTTGTACAGTCCTGTCCTATGCAAAGAATATGTGGTGTTAATTACCGGGAATTGCAGCTCTTGAATTCATGGGATAATTGATAATACCTGCATGCAGAAAATCCCCATCATGATGTTTTAAAGATTCAGTTAATTAGCCCTGTGTCTGGGAGATCAGGCATTAACCATTTGCCTTAGGACTCCTCCTTCAGGCTCTTTCAGAAACCTCTGTTATTTAGCTTTTAGGGGTGATTAGTACAGAGAAAGCCAAGGGAGGAAGGCTGTGCGTGAGATGCTGTCACAAGGGAATAAGGAGCCCTTTGTCCTGTCAGGAACTATCCTAACAAAACATTCAAATAGGATTTAATCACTGCAGTGGTCTGCCCACATTGCTCTTAGGGTTAGATACCCCCATAAATCATGCATAGCTTGGAGTCGAGGGTGCCTTGAAGTTGTTCACAGCTGATTCTCTGCTGCACAGAGCAAATCGAGAGCACTTATTGCTTTCCATGGGCTTTTTGGTGCAGCCACTCTGACTCCTGTGTTTCTTTCTTGAAAACCTAGCAAACCACGGAAAACAGGTCAAGAGTGCTTGCCTTATAAGCTCTGGTTTGGGTGAAGAATGCTAGCAGTTCAAAGCAGAATAATTTTGTTACTGATCTTATAGCTCATGTTTGATTACATATTGGTAGGAGGGAAAGAAATGATCATCACTTTTTTATGCTACAAGGAATCAAAATCAATTTTCTTTCACATTTTTCCTTTGTAATAGGTATTCTGCCTAAAGATGGGTTTAATCAATTTTTTAAACAAGCAAGACTACTTCAAGTATAGTGATACCCCGTGATTAATTTTGAGCTTTTAATGATACAGTTATCAGTCATGAAATTCCCATCATCACACTCATGTGCTTCAGCCATGGCCTCAATTCTAAAGAAATGACCAGGTACTTCAGAGTTTTGTTTCTTCTGTGAAAGTCACAGAGGTTGTTTGGGGTGAAATATGTGATGTAAACAACAGAACAGGGAATTGTATTGGAATTAATAAGTTTCTTTCCAGATTCAAAATCAAACGACTGCGGCACAACACAGTGAGCAGAGCAGTAACCACCCCTGGCTGCTCTTGAGCTGATACTTTCAAAGCAAAATGGTCAATGCTGAATTCTTGAGACATCTGACCTGCCAGCCATGGAAAACAGGCCATGACCCAGCGCTCACAATAGCCACAATGCCTTCAAGTGTAAATTGTGAAGATTTTGTAAAAACTGCAAATAGTTTCACAGGAACCACAAAATTCAGCTTGATCACACTCTTGCCTTGAAGCATGCTTTTCTGCACACAGTTCCTGCAGGGACTTCATTTTCAGATATTTATTAGTCAATAAAAATGTCCAAAAAAGTGAGCAAAGTAATTAAAAGTAATCACAGGTAAAATGTAACTGTTTCAAGTCTGCAACTCTGTTACAAAAGTTTCCATATCCAAATATTTGAAAACCAAAAACAAATTTAAAATAACTTAAAACTTGTATTGTCTGAAAGATACAGGTCAATGCAAAAATAGTACTATTTAATCTAAAAGAAAAAGTCATGGGGTGATTTTTTTCTACACCAGGCATGTAGCACTACATCCTAGCAAAACCATTGCTGAAATTGTTTTCTTAATGATTAATATTTTTGGGGAATATTTTTCTGCTTCTTATGGAAATAAAACTATTTTCCAGCTCTCCCAGACTGTGGCATTCCCAGCCACAGGATTTCAGCATTGACCATTCCATCACATCTTTATTTGCAGAACTACTTCAGCCAAAAGGATTTCTTCCAGCAATCCTAATTGGCAAAGTTTGACTTGCAACTGCAAATGTGGCAATTACATATGCAATTACATATGCAAAGTGGCTAAACATTCAAAAATCAACAGATAAACCAGAGACAAAGTTGATTTTAAATCATATGTATACAGTCAGAAAAACTAAAATATAAACAAATTGTAAAACTTGTCCTTTCCCCAGGAGCACCAGTAAAACTAGAGCAGTGTAGTCTAACTGAAGATCTCTCCTACATACCACAGAGATAAAGCCAAGCCCAAATGTAATTGAAATAACTTTGGAACCAGCATCATTGATTTTCCTCTTAGGATGAACAGCTGATGGGCCTTCCTTCGTCTACTGCACCCCGAGACTTGTTTGACACCATTGATTTCAGTGGTGTAACTCTTGATTTATGATGATCAAATATGTAAAATTTATTATTCAGCCTTAGAGTATTTGTAAAAATACTAGCGGTGTCTGTACACACAACTGCAAAGACATAGGGTGGGATAATTTCATCTGCACAAATTTAATACATCAGAATCAAGCCCAGATTTCCTTTCAAAATATTTTTAACTTGGTCTAACTATGTTGGCTTCATCAGAGTTGTTTCTTATGGACATGAGGTAACATGAACAGAGAAATGGGCATTATGCATTAACTGCCAACCCATAGGGCAATATTTATTCTACATTCTTTTTACAAGAATTTATAACTTAGAGTCAGTAGGAGGGCTGAGGCACTGCTTGTGGGAACCAGTGCAGCTCCACTGGCTTGAGACAGACACTGAGCCTTAGTGCCAAATATAGGGACTTCTATGAATTTGAAACTAAATGTTCTTACTAAGAGCAGAAATTAATAAATATCCACTTCTTCTCCTCCCTCCCTCTCCCAAAATCAGTTTAAAAAATTGAGCTTCCCTTTCTATCCAGTAACAAAACCCTGGTATTCTGTACTGTACACTCCTGTTTGTGTTATGAATGGCATGTCACATATGGCAAGGCTACACCTGCAAGGGAAGGAATGAAGGTTGATACAATCTCCCCAGGTTCTGCAATGTCAGGACACTTATCAATTTGTAAAATGCAAGGGCAGGATTTAAGGCTTATTAAAAAAAAAAGAACAGAAAAAAGGAACAGAATACTGAATGAAAAGATATTTTTGCAGACTTGTCTGAAGGTTTATGAGGATGCCAAGAAGAGCATGACACTGCTATTGGGAACACACATGGCTATTGGCATGCACAAATCTCAGCTTATACTGTGGACATCAGTAAATTACATTCCACATTCTGCAAAAAGCTTTGCTGTTGAGATTTTTATGAAGGTTCAAGTCAACATAATATAACCCCCTATGAAGCACTGAGAATAAGGCTGTGCTCACTGATGGAGAAACTGGAGTCTGAAGACACAAAGATATAGGAAATTATTTTTTATGTCTTTTTTCATCTGGTCCCACATCTCACTTGAGGAATAAAACAGCTGAGAGACATGCTACTACCTTTTGGCTTTTACCTTGAGCACAGCAGTTTAAATTGGAGAATAGGAGCCACGACATTTTTTTGGAAATAGCCTGGATATTCAACCAAAAAGCTAAATTTGGGCATGATCTGATCCTGACTATTATTGGTTGTTGAGTCTAAAACATTCCCTTTCCTTTTGAGACCCAAACAATGGGTCTTCAATTTGCTGCAACCAAATACATGCAAACCAGTCAAAGCTCATATATTGCAGGGAAACCAAAAGACACACATGACCTCCTCCCAGGAACCTCCCCAGACCGAGTTCTTCCAGTTAGCTTTAATGGAGGCATTTTCTATTATAGCTAGAAGACTTAGACAAGCATTGTCTACCATTAAGAAGGAAATTCCCAGCAGAAACTCTCATTTTCTCCTCCAGGCCTTTGTCAGTCAAGCAGGGAAATCAATAAATTCTGAAAATAAAAAGGAAAAACACTGGGAAGGGTTTTGACTCTGGAAAGGAAGGAAAAAATCCCAAGAGCTCTACCAAGCTCTCCACATCAGGGTTGTACTCCAGATACTGCCACCGTGGCCAAGTCTGTTAAAACCAACCCCAATGAATCACTGAGTAGACCCCGACCTCACCAGAGCTGCCCACAAACTGTGCCCACTGGCTGCTGCCTGGGATGTTCTCAAGCCTTTCACACACAGATCTGGCATCTGATACCAAACACTTCACCCAACCTTGCAACCACTTAAGGATGTCAGATTCACGTCCCACTCACAAAGTTGTCTTGCCCTTAATGTGCACAAAAGAATAAACACCTGTGCCTTCTGCCCAAGGAGGATAAACTGTTCTTGCTAGCCCACATCTTTTCAGGGGTCCTATCTGAAAAACAGCTGATGAGTGAAGGGAAGCACAATGATATGCTCTTTCAAGGCATATGGATGCTTTAAAGCACTGGCTGTTAAGAAGTCCCTGCTCCCCACAATCATCTATTTATCTCTTTGAGCAGAAAGAATATATACACTCTACCAGGCAACTCACAAAGCCATTTTAATAGAAGAATGTAATTCCTCAGCTCTAGAAAAATGAAAGTGAAAGGTCTATGAATTATTACAAACCTCTGGCCAAGCAACAGTGCCCTGAACTGTAAAGGCTTTTTTCTTGTGTTTAAGTTACCATGGAAGATGAAATAGTCACACGGGTGTTCTGGCCAGTAGAAACGGGCATTGCTAGCTGTGTATCATCTATAAATACTTCTTTTTTTTCTGGTTTATAACCTATCTCCACTTCATAAATGGAAAAAAAAAAACCAACCAATCCCCAAACCCAGAAATGGCATGGGTTTTTCTGTTTATAAGCAGAAACTTACTCAGCTTATATTTAATTTTTCCAAAATAATATGCAGGATGATAAAGTTATTTGTGGGAATGTATCAGATTATGCACTGTATTGCAGTGTGAAAATAAAACTCATTTCTGTTACAGTGAAGTTGTTTTCTGCTATGTGATTATCTCCTCAATACATCTTGGCTCTAGACCATACTGTTTTGCAGCCTGTTATCTTGTTGCCTTTCTCAAGGATTACTGTAAGGCTTGGCATGTAAACTAAATGCTGACTAAATCCCTCCTCTAGAAAAAAGTCCATTTTCTACATGCTGATGGACCAAAGCTTCTTTCTAACAGGTTGATTCTTGTAACTGACCACAGGAGGATGCAGGTGAGTATCTAGGCAGAAAATGAGGAGGCAAAGATGGAAGCAAAGAGGGAAGGAAGTTTTAAAGGAGAAGACACCAAACTGAGTGTGAGAAATCCTAGACCCTGTCAGAGACATCTCAGGTGACACTGAAGGGCTGCACCTCGGGCAGTACAGTACAGATGGCATCCACCATGGACTGTGCAGCCCTTAAACCTACCCAGACAAATAGAGAGTAAGGAATTAAACAACACCACACTTACCCCTTCACAACAACTAAGTGTGGGAAATAAATCCCACTGTCAGGAGAAGGGCCACATGCTTCTCAACAGATCTGGGCAGACACACAGGTGCTGCCCTGTGAAAGGAAATGTAAGAAGAACATCCTGCTCTGCTCCTTACATCTAGGAAAGGAGATTCCTGGTGCACATCCTGCTGTGCCTCTTGCCCATCCTGTGCACCCAGGGGTGTGAAGGAGCATGTGAGCCCCCAAGGGCACTTCCCAGAACTACAGGTTGAGTTTGGAAGGGACCTCTGGAGATGATTCTGTCCAGCTCCCTTGTCCAAACGTAATCAAGCAGCTGAAGAAGAGTCACCAGTTCAAGCTGTATCACCCAGAACAAGTTTCGCGACACTATTCCATATGGCTTTTGATTTAGTGAAAGGATGGAGATCTGCTTCTCCCCAGCTGTCTCCTTCTTCCTCTGCTGTTACACATGTTCCAGATCTAGTTACCAGGAAGTATCTATCATCTAATAAAACAATTGGTTGGATAATTTCTTATATAGCAGAAGCATGAAATATTGCAAAGATTGGCTCTATTAATTCTAAACAATGAAGAAAATGGTTACAGATCTCTGATAGCTTCATCATCATGTTGCACAGTCAGGACAGATTGAAGAGCTATGGTTTCTTGGCCCTCAGGACTGAAAAAGTACAGCAGGAACTTTCATGCTAATAATAAGGCACACAGGGAGAGGACCCCAAATATCTCAAACACACCATACAACTCAAACTGTGAGTGTTGTCCATCCCATGTGAAATAGTTTCTCATCACCCCAAGAAATGACATTAAAATAGCAAAATTTGACTCAATGTGATCCTGTTGGAAATCAGGGAAACAACAAAGTTTTGAATCCCGTGCAAAACAACTCAAACCATTAGCAGCACCAGACTTTGCCATGTTTGCTAAGCCAAAAGCAGAAGCCTGGCTAGGGGAACTCTACTCCAACGTGTCAAGGCACCCCTTTCATCGTTAGTCTCCACAAGAAAGAAATGTGGTGTGACACTTTCACCTTGTTTGATTAAAACATTTGCATTCTAACTTGTTTGGGGTTAAAAAAGTATTAGGAACTTAATATTTCACATTGGTTTTGGTCTGTGAATTTTTGAATCATCTAGAGAATATGAGCTCCTTGATGAAAAGTACTATTTTGTGTTATGAACCAGAAAATAATGGCCTATCAGACTATAGAAAGTGGTCTAAAGCATCTATCTTTAATCTTCTTGTGTAAGTGTTCTAGACACTGTAATTTCCAATAACAATAATGGAATAAATACCTCATTAACCCCTTTAAAGCTTCCAACACCATGACAATATCTAAATGAACTGTCAGAGGAACAGGCATTGTTCAGTAAGACAGCAGACCAGAAAGTTAATATTGAGCTATATTCCAATGAAGTAACTGAAATGTATTCTCATCCTCAACAACCTGATGGCTTATATATTGTCACAAAAGGCAGAAGGAAAAATGTCAAATTAGAGTCTTTTAAGTTCATAAATCACCTGACATTTCAGATCAGTTTTGAAACAAAAGATTAAAAAAAGCACAAACTAAATTTTGGAATGGAATGTTTGTTTAGAGTTTAATTCACGGAAGAGCCACTGATTGAACTTCATATTTACACATTTCTGATCCATAAACCTTTTGATATTACACTATTCCCACCATAAATTAGTGTTCTGACAGACTAATACTCATTGCTGAGCTGAATGTCATAGATATTTATTGAATAGGAAGTAAAAGTGTAATATCTAGTATGAGCAGAATATTCACATAACAATAAAAAGTATAGATTTGGCTTCAGGGAACAATTCTCAGAGCCTGAATGCATCAGAAAGGAAAATAGGGAACCTGTGCAAAAAATATTAAGATTTTAATTATTAGGTATAGGCTTATGGTGGAAGTGTTCATATCAAAATCAAAGCCTGTGGGTGAAAAAATTAGGACTATATTATACAGGGCAGTGGACTTTCTATTGATTGGAGCACCATGGTAATAGCCACTGAGGTAAATGCACCGCAAAGAGAAATAGAGAACAGGGAAAATAAAGCAAGAAGAAAGAGTTCTGCTTTGCATGTAGGTGAGGAGAACATAATATCTATGATGAATTCTACTACACAGCTCTGAGAGAAGCATTTTCCCCGTAAAAGGGTGGTGGGTAGATTTCCCTGAAGGAAATATCAAATAATTCTAAACAAAATTTAGGCTGAGATTTTCAGAACTACCCAAAAGAGTAAGATATCCAATTTTCAATAAAATAGGTGTTTGTTAAACACATGTAACTCTACAAGGCTATTCAAATTCTGTCTTAAATTAAATTGAATCAATTTTTTTAAACAGCAGCTGCCAGATCATTATGATCATGTTCAACCTATGGCACACTGAATTTCAAAAGCATTTTAGGTGCCCATCTGAAGTTAAAAAAAGGCTCAATAAACATAGATATCTTAATAGAGGATGGATTTTCGTAGAACAGTGGCCTGAAAAAGGCTTTCTACATGCAGGAGAAAATTAGTCAGAAAAAAAGAGAACACCACCTTCAAATCAGAATTCTGACATGAAGAATTAGACTTTGAGTTTAGAAAAATAAGCAGGACAGTGAAACACTGCAATAAAATTGTAAGAACCACGTAGCAAATCCTCCTGAGAACAAGATCTCCCCTGAACTTGGAGTTACTGCCATGAGCCCTTTCCATTCAAACGCAGGAATGAACTTCTGTTTATTTCTTTTTTTTCTGGAAGAAAAGCCAACTTCACAGGATTTCTAATGATGAGTTACCTTGGAAAGATCTGCAGCTGTGTGTTACTAGCTGTGACACCATGAAGAGTGACCTGAAATGGCACTTTCCCACCTCCTGCACCTTGGGCAAGATAGCAAGATGTGCAGTACAAATCACTTAGCTCTTCCTTCAAAACACTGAGTGTGAGAGGCATTAATTTCCACTGCTTCATCATAATCACTAAGGCAATGGGTCACACATCTGGACTTACTATAAGCTATAAACTATAAACTTCACACTGAAAACCTTACAACCAACCCCCCCCAGCACAAAATATGTCACTTGATGCCTTGATCTTTAGCAGCGACTATTTTTGCATCAGTCTTATTTTTAACCTCTTAGAGACTATAAAGCAACCCCTACAGTGCCTGTCTGTGAGAAATGACATTGTCATTAATAAACAGCATCTCTGTGAAGGGATTCAGTCCAGAGCAGTTTGTTTTCCACTCGATACTTGTATTGCCAAAGTCTTTCAAATTGCTTTGAGAAGCTGCTCACATCAGAGTTATGAACAGCATAGCAACAGGTTTGTGTGGTTTTTTATTGTTTTCAGTGGTCAGAAACTGCTGCTCAATCCACTGATGAGTGTGGAAAAAATGGTTTGTTAGACATTTAGGAATCACATCACCTCCTCCCCAGCCATAATAAAAAGCAGTAGAAAATATAGTGAAGCTTTAGAAGCAACCAAAAGAAACCAAAGCTGCTCTCCTTCCATCGCCTCCCTCAAGCTGGGGAAGATCTCTGCCTCTGATGGAGTCAGAGCCATCTTTGTACATTGCTCAAGTTTTCCTCAGACAGCTGACTCATTAAATCATCTCAAAACTCACTTACTTACTTACTGAAATGGACCAAGTTGTGCCAAATGGCCGATGTTTTCATTAAAATGTCTTTCAGCAAACAGCCCCTGGGTGGTGACCAGCTCTCTTGTGTGTTCTCATCTACTGTTGGATGCAACCAAAGGGCACCAGGGACAGAACAGAACCCTGGCCTTTTTGCCCTCCAAATACTGAGACAGTCTGATTACCCCAGCATGCTGCACTGAGGCTGATGTTCATCATGACAAACTGACATTTTGATACTGAACGTCTCCAATATGGACCAACATGGATGTCAGACTTGACACCAACTTCAGGACAAAGTTTTCATCACAGTTCTCAAATGAGCAAAACTGTCATTGAGTGGGTTTAGTTCCTTTGAACAGGGATTTCTGGCTGCATCTTTCTTCCCAGCCCTCCTGTCATGGGGACTTGAGCAGAGCCACTTGCATCTCTGCTACAACACATCTG
The DNA here is from genome assembly GCA_013398055.1 of Ifrita kowaldi. Lineage (NCBI taxonomy): Eukaryota > Metazoa > Chordata > Aves > Passeriformes > Cinclosomatidae > Ifrita > Ifrita kowaldi. Next base: position 145,347 of record VZRS01005479.1, on the reverse strand, counting down.
CCAGGCACCCTAGCACAACAGTGAATAAAGAACATGTGGGTACATGGCAGCACAGACACACATGTCGCAAAGGCAGTGCTTTGAAAGTTTCACTCTCCTTTCTCTTATCCTTCCCACTCCATCATCTTGCCTTTCACCTTCATTTATTGCTGGGGAAGCACTTCGTTCTTTTGGGGACAGCTTGGTTTTGCTCAGTATCAGGATGCAGCAGAAAGTGAACTCCTGTGCATTAACTCACCGGCAGTCCAGTTCCTAATACCTCCTCATGCACTTGAAACTTCTGTGTTTTTCAGCACCCTTGTGCTGAGGCCTTAGTCAGGAACACAGGCAATACTTAACACAGGGTGAAGTTCAGCAGGAGGCACATGGATCCAGCTTGCTTGGCTATTTGAATGCAAATCCCTTGCCAGGTCTGTTGTCTCTTCTATAGGGCTGCATTGAGGCTCAGAGAAACCATGTTTCCCCAAGGACTGCCCTGATGCTGCAAAGAGCAGGTCAAGTATGAAACTGTGCAAACAGTCCCCTCTGTGACCCACACCCTTGTGTGGAACATCTGTCCAGGTCACAGGATCTGTTTTCAGTGTTTCAACCACACTCTGCGTTGTTAGAGGAGGCAGGATGGTTTGCAGACTTTATTATTTGTATTAGATATACTTTTTGCCCGAATTCTGTGACCTGGTCAATAAGCAATTAGTATTTTATGACAAAGTGCAAGTGGCAGCGTTAATAGCGGTTTGTAGCTACATGCACACATGAGAGCCAAGAATAATTTTTATGACTCCAGTAGAAGTGTGTGTAACAAACAGAAGTCAATTTTTATGGCCATAATGATTGTATGCTCTCAATGCCTGTAGAAAATAGCTTTACGCAAATCAGTTAATTAGCATCCAAGTGCACTTGCTCACAGACTGTTCAGCTGTTCCAGCCAATACTTGGAGAAGCTTTCAAAAGAGGTTTAATACATAAAAAGAAAAAAAATTAGTAGCCAGTCAAAATCTAAAATGTAAACTTCTAGTCTAATTTGGACTTCAAAATAGTGGTTTCTAATTTTTAAGTCATTAATTCTGAAATTTATAGCACCAGACTTCTTTAAAACAGACTTTTAACCCTGAAGATAATAAAAACTTATTTGGTTATTGCAATGACACCAAGTACTTCAACTGAAAATTTTGAACCCTCTGGATTTTAGTATTAACATTTATATTACCTCCGTCTTGACCTTTCAGAATTGCATTCAAAACAAACGAGCTAACACTCCTTACAGCAATGTTATCATATTCTGTCCTTTATTATTTCTCTGGCTAAATATTTTCTTCCCCAAGACTCTCAAGCTGATTTAATATCCTTCCTACTTAGCCGCTACCTTATGCATAGAAGCACAAGTCTTTTGCATCAATTTAAAGCCAAAGTGATGAATGGAATTTAATGATCTTTTTTGTACAGTTCTGTATAACACTAAACAATGGCCAATGCATTCATTCATGATCAGTTTTTTGCCTTGTTTTTAATTAGCTTCCTATCTGGAGGGGTGGTGTGAAAAATTGCACCCTGGGCCTTACTACATCTTTCTTTTATAAAATGTATGTACAACAAATAAAAAGCACATTTTAACCTACCAGCTACCTATTACGTTAAATGTCATTACTACTAAAGACTGGCAGCTCTGCTAACAAACGCCCTCATTATTTTATTCCAGCTCTGCTTTGGGTATAGTCAATCAAATCACGCTTGATTTATGTCAGATGCTAACAAAATACAGTATAAACAGAGCCATTGAGTACAATTCAGTGATTCTGTGTTTATTCAGCTCTAAGCTATGAAGCTAAAGCGGATACCATTTATAACCAAGACATGCATTCTTCATGGCCATAAGAGTTAGCAGGCCATAGCTAGAGCTCTTTTAAGCCTGGGAGAATATAAAGTGTTCCTATGAGCAGACTCGATTTTTTTTTAAGTATACAAATTAATAACTTATATAAAGATAGAAAACACTACCATGACATATATAATTTCTTTTTTTTTTTTCTATTTGAGAAAGTTGTTTGATGTATTTAAAATAACCCAATTTGCAATGTAGGCCTCATTATTAATGGTCAGTGATTTTAGTACTTTCCAAAGGTGACTTTCTACAAGGAATGGTGTTTAGGGATATGTGTACATTACACTTTCAGTCACACGGGTTATTGCGAGGGGGCTTTATGCTTTGTCTTGACGATTCTGTACATCCGGGCTATTGACCTGGGGAAGCCCAGTTTGGTTGTGGAAAATTACAGAAAGCCAATTGTGTTCACTGAGTGATGGAAGAGCCATGAGCAGTATTTCCTGCATGTCAGCTGGAAACCCTTCCAGGGAGTTCAGCACACCAATTGCTCTCCTCACTGCTCTCTACTTTCAACAATTCTTCCTCCTCAACAGCTGTAAGCTGATATTTATATTATACAGAAAAGACTGAGGCAGACAAGACTGCAGTTCTGAACACAACTCCAGTTCTCCTAGAAAAGAGATGCTTTAAAACTAGATATTTCAGGGCTATTATGGATGTCCTGAAGTGCATAATTTTCAAATGGCAGATATGCACCAAAGAAAGGATAAGAGATTCTTGTTAAACATGCTCCAAATTGTGCCTTTGGTTATAACCAGAAATGTAGTTTATTGGGTGGGGGAAAAAAAAGGAAACAGGAATATTTTTACAATAAATAACTTAAAAAGTATTTCTGGTAAAAATTCTATTGTGTCACGCACACAAGGGGCCAAAACCACATATCTCCTGTGCTTGGTAATGATTTACCAGAATTAGCATTGAAAGGCCAGCTAATAACATCAGACACTCTTACTGCATTTCACCGCTATTTCAGATACTGAGACCACTCAAAAACCATGAGAACTGGATGAAGGTGTTTTCCATGAGTTCCTGACAGCATGAGGACACTGTGAGATACACAAATTTGGGTGGGTTTGACAACCATGTATCCTTACTGCAAGGTCCAGAGGGCAAATTATTCATTGCACACTTTTTGCAGGAAAACATAGGGTCAAAAGTTATTAATTCATTGCCTCCTGCCACTTTAACCCAAATCTTTCCCTTTTTCTCAAGGCCACAGTCACTAATGCTGCACAGATTGAAGCACATCTGGAATCTTGAAAAGGCTCTATACATGCCCAACATCATTATGGAAAATGTCTTTTAAACATGTTGCCTAACTTGACAATCAAAACTGACAATCTCCCCAGTAAACAAGCTGTAATGGCAACATTAAAGTTTCCATTGCACCATTAAAAAACCCCTAAACTTTACAATAAACAAATTAAGACTCTCGTCAAGTGAAAAAAGCAACCAAAACCTGGACATGATTTGTCAAAGCAGTGCAGTAACAGAGGAAGACATGGAAAGGAAGTCCTCTCCCGTAGGTTTCACTGGTAGAGTGAAATGCTACAGCACTATGAAGCACCAGGGATTGGCATTTCCAGAAGAGATCAAACCTGAAATGTGGTGGTAAAGAGAAAACAAAAAGGGGGAAAAAAAGTTAAGTACATAGATTCCAGCCTGTGGCAGCAATTCCTACGGCATACAAACACTAGAGACTAGAAAGATTTAGTTTGAAAACATCAAGCAGTAGAGGGAGGGATGGACTTTTCCAGTTCTTCTGGAGCAAGGACAATGACTTCTTCCACTAGAGAACCACTAGGAATGAGCAGGTGCCAGAGATATGAGCTAGAAATGAAGATTATGAGGAGGAAGGTGGCGCATTTATTTTTGTTTCTTTATTTCACCAAGGGCTGACCTGTTAAAATAATGGCAACACAGCATTGAAATGATCCTAGGTCTCTGTCAGACAAATCATGGCTCAACGCATTTTCCCTCAGTTACATCAGAAAGTATGAACTTGCAACCTTGGCCCCAGCTCGTTTAATAGCACACTGACAGGGCAAGAATAATTCACAGGTTGAGCTAATCAAAGGTGAAAAGGGAGAATCAGTAAATGTCGTATCCTTTTGCCACTTTCATCAATCCGACTAACTGAATTTGAGCTAAAGCTTGGCAAATTTTCTGCAAAGGGAAATTAATATGTAACACATCTGAGGCATGGTGCTGGCCAGCAAAATTGGAAAGCCGGCGTTATATCAGAGGGCGATTATTGAGGGAGAGAATGGCCAAAGCTGAGATAATCAGAAAGAAGCTCCTGCGTGTCTCTCTCCTCTGATAGCACTGTGACCCTCCTAGCCCTGCACTTGAGTAGAAATCCTTCAACTTTTCAATTTTTCCCCATCAGGAATATATTCTATTGCCCATTTCTGTTGCCCACACATGACTGAATCAATTCAATTACCTTGGAAAAGTTGATACATATTCAGGCCATGAAGACACTCAGGATAGAAACAGAGGAAAAGAGACAAAGAAATCCGTATTTACCCAATAATAAGTTTCATTTGGAGAAGGTTTGAAAACAATTCTCCCTCGCATTTGTCCCTGTCAGATCACATTATTCACAAATGAAGTTTACAAAATATCAATTCAATTTCAATAAGGGAGCCTGAATCCCAACACACAAGGGCTGAATTTACAAAATCATAACACTTGAGGGGACCCTGGTGGCTTCCAAATATTTTCCAGTCAGAAGTAATCAAAAGCAGACCGCTGAATACTAATACATTCAATTTCACCCCTTTTGTTCGCATCTGTTCCCTTATAATACTATTTTCTACACTGCCAAATCACTGATGATGGCAGTTTGCAAGAAGAAAAAGTGCGTGGGGGGGCATCATATAGCTCAAACATTTTTGTGAAAACACACTCAAATATGTCCAATTAATCAGTTTACTGATGAGCAAACCCGTGAGCTGTAGCATGGAAAAGAAAAAAACCATGATGTTCCCCATACACCACCCCGGATTGTTTTCTAACCAGATTCTTAGCCCCCAGAATGCCCCAGAACTTGCTGCTGGCATGAAAATTTGCCAATGATAAAATAAATGTGGTTTCCTCATCAATCTGTTCTCAGCTACTGCTCCTGTAAAGAGAAACAGAAGACCAGGAAAGTACCAGGTCCAAGAAGGTATCCAATGCTTTCAGCGGCTGGTTTCCTATGCTTAGTCAAAACCATCGTGTTTTCTTGAACTGGCACTGGATTGGGCTCTTCACGATACTAGGACAAAGATCTCTCAGAACTAAGTCATAGTGTCTGATGGATCAAAGTTTCCTCTAGCATTTAGTGCAACAGCTTACACCATGCTTCCTGAAGCTAAGTAAGTAATCCAAAACCATTCCATGAACACGAGGACAATACAGTGTTTCATGATCTGCCACTACTACTAAGAAATGCTGATGTAAAATTTATTACAGTTTTAATAAATCAGTGAGTTCTAGTCAAAATGCAGAGCACACCACTCCATCCTTCACTAACTGGTGATCAGCATGCTATAGAAAATAAGAAAATCTTCTAATGAGCTTCATAGAAGTTTAGGAGAGATGTGCCCTAGTTGATGCAGGGGTAATNTCCAAATATTTTCCAGTCAGAAGTAATCAAAAGCAGACCGCTGAATACTAATACATTCAATTTCACCCCTTTTGTTCGCATCTGTTCCCTTATAATACTATTTTCTACACTGCCAAATCACTGATGATGGCAGTTTGCAAGAAGAAAAAGTGCGTGGGGGGGCATCATATAGCTCAAACATTTTTGTGAAAACACACTCAAATATGTCCAATTAATCAATTTACTGATGAGCAAACCCGTGAGCTGTAGCATGGAAAAGAAAAAAACCATGATGTTCCCCATACACCACCCCGGATTGTTTTCTAACCAGATTCTTAGCCCCCAGAATGCCCCAGAACTTGCTGCTGGCATGAAAATTTGCCAATGATAAAATAAATGTGGTTTCCTCATCAATCTGTTCTCAGCTACTGCTCCTGTAAAGAGAAACAGAAGACCAGGAAAGTACCAGGTCCAAGAAGGTATCCAATGCTTTCAGCAGCTGGTTTCCTATGCTTAGTCAAAACCATCGTGTTTTCTTGAACTGGCACTGGATTGGGCTCTTCACAATACTAGGACACAGATCTCTCAGAACAAACTATGTCATAGTGTCTGATGGATCAAAGTTTCCTCTAGCATTTAGTGCAACAGCTTACACCATGCTTCCTGAAGCTAAGTAAGTAATCCAAAACCATTCCATGAACACGAGGACAATACAGTGTTTCATGATCTGCCACTACTACTAAGAAATGCTGATGTAAAATTTATTACAGTTTTAATAAATCAGTGAGTTCTAGTCAAAATGCAGAGCACACCACTCCATCCTTCACTAACTGGTGATCAGCATGCTATAGAAAATAAGAAAATCTTCTAATGAGCTTCATAGAAGTTTAGGAGAGATGTGCCCTAGTTGATGCAGGGGTAATTTGATGTGTCCAGCAGCCAAACCATTCTCAGTGCTGCAAAGAAAGACCACAGATCTTCAGGCATTCCTTCCAATTATGTCCTCAAGGAAATTTTTCAGCCAAAGTGGCTTCAGCTAAACACTTGACAGAATCATCTGTGCCACCTGAGTAGGGGTCCACCTGCTTGGTGTCATGACTCCCCAACAGCCAGTCTCTGGTGCTTTGCATCATAGAGAAACAATACAATGATGCCAACATAGAAGTTTAGTTGTGCATTGAGTAAATTCATCAATGAGGTCACAACATGAAGGTCATCTGGCAAGATCTCTCTGGGGAATTGCAGTAGTTATGATCAAGACCAGAGTCCCTCAGGACAAGGACGAGAAGGGCTGACTGCAATTGCATGACCTGACTTGCTGCTTCTGTATGCCCACAGGCCAAAGTATTAAAAAGCCAGATGTAAGGAACTGTTTAACCTCAAGGTGCAGCAGCCATGCTGATGCCATACTGGTTTCCCCCTCATTTCTGCTTTCACATCTTTGGCATTGCATACTAAATTTCTCCCAGTTCCCAGTCACTGGACTTCACCAAGTCCTGGTCAGCAAGGCTGAGAAGTCCCTGGCATCAGCAGTCCTCTTCTGGATAAACACAAAGCCTATTGTGCTTAAAGAAAAGGTCAGTTACAAACAGAATAGTTGGCACTGTCTGCCAGTGCACCACTCTTTTATGGGATGTATCCAATGAAACATATATAGAAATATTATTATGATATTTGGGACAACATCAGATCTCCCTAAACCCTCCTGTACAAAATCAAAGGGTCTATGCCCTCACGCACTCTCCCCTATTGTATCCTTCTATTACTGTTTCATCTACAGCTGACTTGAGCTGATTCTGCAAGTGTCCAGTGACAATAAAAATAATGTATTTTCTGAAGATGAACAGTACCATGGCTAGACACAGGTGCATGGTTGAATCTATCTGAAGATGAAGGTAGATGAAGGTGAGATTCACTGATGCACTACTTAACTGAAAAACTAAACCTGCCACATTCACAGGATACAAACTGGCCCTGATTACATAAAACCAGCACTTGTGGATTACTGGTACCTGTAAGGTTTACCTGAAATGGGGGTCAGAACTTAATATTTAAGCAGCAAAAAGAAGCCTGAGGGATGCCACCAGCTAAAGTCGCTTCCAGAGTGTACTCAATCCTGTGCCAACACAGTGAAGTAGTTCTAAAAAGAAGACAAAAGCTATAAGATTCACCCAGAGCAAGAATACTAGAAGTTCCTGAAGTTCAGAAGTTCCTCCACATCACTGTCTCTTCTGGATAAACCTTTTTTTTCAAATTTCATCTTGATGCAGAAAATAAAATATACATGAAGTGACACAAAGGTATATGTCCATCTACATCTGTGGGAACCTGTGAGAACAGACCAGCTGTGTGTTGGTTGCTCCCTCTCCTGTAAGTGTCCAAGGCCAGGCTGGATGGGGCTCTGAGAAACCTGGTCCAGTGGAAGGTGTCCCTGCCTATGGCAGGGGGGTTGGAATAAAATGATCCTTAAGGTACTTTGCAACATAAACTGTTCTATGATTCTATTATTCTATGAAAAGACTTGAAAATAAGTTTCATTTGCAACTACGGCATGTGACTGAAAAATACAGTGCAAATTGCTTGGCATGAAATTTTACTTTTAAGCTTATTCCATTACAAAAATCTTCACAGACTTCTTTCCCAATTTGCCTTTTTCTGGCTCTACATGGAAAGATAGTCAGTGTATTAGCCCCATGCTGTTATAAAAATGGTTTTATACTTTGTGAAATTATGCCAGGACAAAAACAAATAGGTCAGCTTAATTTAACATTTACACGTTATTGTGAACTATCAAACCAATACTTGCAAAAAAAATTATATTAAAATGGTGGTTAATCTAACAATTTACAAACCATTCCATTTTAAAAACATAGCAATTGCTGTTCCTAGCTCTGTCAAGACCACATGCTGTGCAGACACCTATTAAGGAATCCAAGCTTTTCTTAATCTACTAGAAGAATGAAAATGTGTAATTGGAAAAAAAAAGGGAAAATTCCCTACAAAAGGATTTAGCATGGACACATCCTTCAATGGATTATTGTTACCAATTTCACCATATCAACTAACAACAATGTTCAAGTCTCTATTTTTTTTTATAGTATATTAGGAAAAAATAAACATTTAATGGTATTTTGAGGACATTTAAACCTTGTCGTTATAGTCTAAAATTGATCTTGGTGTTTCTGCTTCATACAACAAGCTGCTACACTGATTTTGTCAAATGTTAAAGCCAGTTCCTCTGGGAAGCCAAAAGAAACATGGTATAAATTGTGGGTCATTTTGCTGTCCTGATTCAGCTCATGTTCCCCAGCAGATGAACAATGAGGTGAGACAGATAAGGTGAGGTTGGGACCATTTTGTGGACATCATCCCCAGGGACAATGGACTGAAGTATCAGCTTCAAAAATGAAGCTCTGGGAGATACAGAGACAAGATAACAGATCTGGGTTTCTGCAGTGGCTATTCTTTCATCAACAGCAATTTGCAATCAAAGGTCTTACCTGGGAAGTCTCACCAAGGTGTTGACTTTGCTTTTAACTTCGAATATTTCATACAGCTTTCACAGCAATACTCCGTATATTATGTAATTGAGATTTTAATATGGATAAATCTGTGATGGGGTAACAAAGCCAATCCAAAAAGTTGCAAACTTTGAGCCAGTCTTTGAGGAAAAAGCAGCCCTGTACCAGAAGCTTGCCTGCAGTGTGGAAGGAATAATCTATCTCAGAAGCCAGAAGCAAAGATGGTCACAAGCTTCCAGCAGCAGGTGGTCTGCAGACCACCTAAGAAAGGGGAGCTGGATTCCTTTATTCTCAAACACAGCTTTTAAACTATTCCCCATAATTGGGGATAAACTCTTAAAGATACTCTGTGCTCTTACTTTCATTTAAAGAAATATAAGAGAATTTATTTGACTAATTTATTCTAAATTATGAAAAGCCAGTATACAGCACTGCATTTTTTCAAATCTCCCTATCGCTTCATGCAAGTCCCTCAGTTTTGGCAAAGAAAAAACATCCATAATATCAGCTTTACTTTTGCTGATCATTTCACTTTCAAATACACAGTGCTGGAATGTTTGAGCTGCTGATACAACAAGAGAGGTTTTAAAATGTAAAAATATCTGCTGCCATTGTAAAATGAGCAAGAAAAAGCTCCTAAACCCCAAAACATTTTGATCTGCTTCAAGGATTAAGGTGCTTATTTTAAAAAATTCTAAATTTGGGAATATGGATAAAACCTTGATTTCTCATCAAAACGTAAAGCCAGCACTTTGAAGTTCAGGGAATGAAGCTGCTTTGCCTGGATTTAACCTAAACACTGTATTCTCTTTTCTTTTTCTAATGTTCCAAATTTTTAATGCAGACATATTTTCACCAACTGCATAGTTATGTCCTGTTGGGATGGAATAAAAAGGTTAAATTAAGAAAACCTTATGAAAGATTTACTCACCTCAATCTCTTGAACCAACCCGAGGTTTGGAATCAGCACTGAAATACAAGCAAACAAACCTACCACACTAATAACCCTCAAGAAGGCACTGCAGGTTCACGTTCACTCTAGTAATCATTTTTCCTACTTTTGCCAAGGTTAATTCTATGCATTGAAAACTATCCTGATGTTTCAGAGCAGTCCTTCATGATGTTATGCTGATTCTGCCCATTAAAGTGACCAAAATACCCTGCTCTGCAATGTTTTCAGCACGAGGAAAGTAAACCACAGCCAGCTCCTGGAGCAGATAAATCCTGATGTATTGAAGAGCCCAGAGTGGTTTGAATGTATTTTGTTTTGGAAATATAGCAGATAAATATCTAGGGGTTTGCCTGTTAGAGAGTCTGACATTCAAGCAGGATTTTCCATAGTTCTGGAATTCACTTCTTTATCAGCTCAAAACCATAAAAAATGAAGAGGTATTCAAGGCCATAAGACATGTAAAAAGCCATGCTTATGGAGAATAAGTATGATAATTGACCTTCCATAGCTCTATCGCTTGTTGTCCTCTTCACCTGGATTTTACACCACCTTTAATGCGGGAGAAAATCTCATGCACAGCTCTGAATTCCCATGGAGGGGCTACTGCTTTGTTTAAAACAGGGAACATGCTGAATTGTGCCCAGGCCCTGGAGACCACACCCACCCCTACAGAAGCTGCAATTTCCTCATGTGGTTCCTCCTCCTCTTCTTCTTCTTCTTCTTCCCTGGTACAGCCATAGGTAAAGCATTACAAAAGGATTCAGTGTAAATAAATTCAAATTATATATTACATAACACAGGGAAAGCCAGGGAGCCCCAGTGGATGACCCAGGTCTTAAACACTCATTCACTGCTGCCTTCTCCCTTCTGTGTAAAACCGCTATATTTGCTCTGAAATCTTTACTCCCAAGGATAGTAACTGGCATGCTATTCCCTTGATATATTGCTCTTAGGACCAAAGCATGCTGTAAAATGAGATGATCATAATGGGATTTAAAGTTATTACAGGCAAAGTTGTAGTAACCTATAGTAAGTTCCTGGCATTTTCATTTACCAGTGAAAAATCACATACCTACAGTACATTGTTAAAAAAACACTGCAAAAGACTTTCAAGGCCTGGTACCTATATTTTGCTGCTAGGTTTACAAAATTATTATAAGTAAACTTTTATGGGAGGGGGGAAGAAATAAGAAAACATTCTATTAACAGAACAAGAGTTTCACCAAAGGCATAATGTATTCAAAAATACAATAAATGTCACTAAATATTAAAAGACCTTATTTTGCTTTATACTATTGCTATTTTAAATGACACTGGCAATATAAGACGATCTACTCCCCCGGTCCAGCTAGAAATAAAATAATTATAAATAAATCCCCCTTTAAACTGCAGTCAATAGAAGAAGGTCTTTGTATGAAGGAAAACTGCACCCAAAAATAGCAAAGTAAACTTAAAAAAAAAACCAAGCAGCAATACTGGAACAATGACACTGGTTAAAGATGAGTCTTTGCTGGGGAAAAGGTTTAGGCCAGCAGACCATATGTAAGTAGAAAGTACTAGGAAAAAAGAGAGAGTCATCAATTGCTGTTTCAGCTCCTGTTTATATTTTTAGTAGTTGTGCAGTGAATGAAAATGGAATCTTTGTGAGAGAATCTATGAAATATAGAAGAAAAAAAAGCTAAAACAGGATAGAAAACTATACCTAATCGATTTAAGGCAAAAAAGCAAATCATGAAAGGCCTAACCCATTCCCAGACAAGAAAATCAAGGTGGGATGTGGCTCCAGGGCAAAAGGACAACCAATTATAATATAAAATCAAAATTACTCTTCGACCAAAAGACGAGAATTTTTCCACCAAAAGATATTACCTAATCTGGAAGTGTTTTGGGACCAAACATACAAACAAGGAATCCAATATACTGAGATCCAAGGGACCTCAGCCGGGGGAAACACTGAGGCCTGAAGGCCAGAATCCACAAAAAAGCAAAATCTGGAAGGTCACACCCCGTGGCAAATCCCACAAATAGGTTGCACATTTCTTGCATATATTTACCAAGTACCAGTGGTGTGAACACAGCATAAGGGGTGACTGACCAGTAGCTCAGATCAATTAATCATTGCTGCAGCAGCAGCAGAGGCAGGCTATCACCTCAAAAACAAGTGGAACTTTTTGTTATTTTTAATCCAGATGTAAGTCCATGAGCCAGCATGTGATAAGAAAGGATGACATTAGCAGAGAAAGAAAACTGTTGACAATTAGAAAAAAGTAAAAAATAAACAAGACTGCTGATGCTGCTAAAATCTGACATTGAGGCTAAGAACTTGCAGATGGAAAATAAAAAAATATGGCAAAGAAAAGGCCATGTTATGATTTGAGATTTCAGAATATCAAAAAAACCAAGAAATTGAGATCATCTTTGGTGGAAAGAAATTCCATCTAAAGAGACAGAGGGGGTTTACAGGCCAGCCCAGGAATTATCATCCCAACTAAATCCAGTTGAGGATGGCTTAGCGAACACTTTCTCCACAACTCACATAATAAGTCAGGCACTAACTGGACCAAAGAGGTTGTCCAAACAACAGACAACAAGCTCAGCAAGCTTGGAGAACTGGTATCCATGACACAGCACAAACGGCACAAATAGGACACACTGCCAAAGGAATCTGGAGGTCCACATGAACATGCAGGATATTCCAGGGAAACACTTTATACAGATTGTAAATTCTGGGGTATATCAGCAATGATTTTTCAATGTTACTACCATAATATCTTTATGTAAAAGAAGATACTATGAATTATATCTTAAGAAAGTTCCAGAATGACCAGGACATCTTTTTTCATGTTGTAACTTACAACCAACAGCATTTATATAGGACTTCCACTCCAAAACCAGATGCCTCCCTGGCATCAGAGTCTTGGAAAGTTACTGACCACTATAATAACTCCTCAGAACCTGCATGGACAGCCACCACAAGGACCCTTCCTCTGATGCAATGGAATACATAGGCATCCAACCAGACAGGCCTTTTGCTTCTGTTCTTATCCTCTAGTTTGTGAGCCTATGGAACCCTAAAACACCTTATAAGATTTACATCCAAGAAATTCAACATAGTGAGGCATCTGAAAGAGGCTCAAGGAAGCCTCTAGGGCCCAGTGAAACACCACATAGACTCACCAAGTAGGTGTGGAGGGCTGTGAGCTCCTAGCCCACCAGCCCTCTGTGCTCCCCTGGAGAAAGGATGCCTGAGGCCATAAGCACTCTGAGTTAAGCAACTCACTTTAGGTCACAGTGAGCAAGTGAGCCACCCCCACTATGCCTTACTTCGTTATGGTAATACCTTGTACCCAGTTGGCTAACTGGTTTCTACCCCACCCCCTGCCTTTCCCATAAAAAGAGCTCGGGTCTGGCCTGAGATGAGGGGGGAATCTGTTCCTGGCCTCCCCTTCATGGAGACTGCTGGACAATAAAGCTACCTTTCTCTGTGGAACTGCCATACAGGTCTCCCTGTCTCTCTGTCCCCATGTTAGCTTCAGGGTATTTCACAAAGAGCTGAATCACAAGAGCTGAAATCACTTGTAGCTGAGAAATCGCTACACTTGCTGAAATTCCTCCCTGTCCAGGGAGGTTTGCCTTCGCCCCTAGAAGAGCTGTTCTTTTGCAGGACACTCTCTCTAGGAAGGCCGTGGCACACTGGTGCTTGACCAGCATCAGAAGACCCTCTGAGACATCATGGAAACATTTTTAGAAGTTACACAAACTCTCCTGTGTCCCAGATATCGGTAATTTTGCCTCAAACCTGAAAGCCATTCTGAAAGTGCTCAGTGTTGCAATCATAAAACAGAGTTACTGCTCTGTCACACGTATCCCAAGAGAAGCCTTAATAGACCTGCCTGTGAATTTTGAGGGTTATGGTCTAGGTCAGCAGACAAAAACCTGCACCATCACACAAACTCCACAGATGCCTTGCCAGCAGCCTTAGCAGAGTGCTCAAGATGACAGAGATGAATTCTTCCTCTCATGCAAAGAGATAGAAACTGTACATCAGAGTTGACACACACAGGCATGATCCAATCCTTCAGTTTGCTTTGTTTAAACTATGCCTATTTTCTAGCTAAATGGAATTCAGTGCTCAGAACTATCCACCTGAATCAACACCCGGAAAAATCAGCCAGAATCTTATGAGCCTGCAGACTGTCAGCACGAAGAAAGCAAAAATCCAACAGGACTTTTAAGTAAAAAAATACAGGGAGGACCAAAAATAACTTGAAAGGTTAGTTCTCTAAACTTTTTTAACCAAGTGTTTCAAGAATATTTGAACTGACTTGGACATTTTTTGACAAAATAATCTAGTATTTTTCTTATAACTGAATCTTCCCTCACAAGCTGTTGAAGAGAAGGGTATGGTGATAAGAGACCACACTCTTTTATACATCCCTGATCTTTTGAGGGGGTGGGTGGCATTTTGCAAGATAGCGATCATAACTGAAACACTGAGAATATATTAATTTTGCATACTAACCAGTTGAATCAGTAGTTTATTGATAACAACTACCATATCAGCCCTGCTCCCAAGCAAAGTTCCTGCTCCAAATGAGGTAATGCTGAAGCTGCAGGCTGAGCTGTACAACCTATCAACTTTCTCATACCCCCAATGACTGTTTTCTTTTTACATGTTTTTAAGTGGAACTCCCTCATTTCACCATGAGCAGAAACATCATGCTGAAACCCATGTGCTTCTAGGAACATTATTTCATGTGTAATATAATTCAGGGTAATTATTGCTTTCCAGCTTTCTCCTCCTGATCTGAGATGCATTTTGGATATTTCGCTTCTGGATTAGTGTCCAATTATGCATTTTTCAAGACTTCACCTCATTTGCTGATTTCCTGTCATGTTTCTAACTTAAGTATACCTATGTCCTTCTTGATTTTCAAAGCTCCTCGCAATTTTGGTTACTTCCCTTTCTAGGTCACTTAAGGTAATTTTAGTACCGAGGAAAGAATTGCTGTTCAAAAAAAGGGTCTTCATGTGTTTTGCAGTGCTGTTGAAGTCAACAGGATGTTAAAAGCTCCTTTGCTCTAGTGCCAACAGTGCTCAACTGCCATGAAAACAAAATATTTTGCCTTCCTTGGTGGGACTAAAGACATGAGTAAAGTTAAAGAAGAGGAAGCATTTTTGGCCTGATATCTGGCCATAAAGCAATTTTTTGTGGAGATTTCACGTTACCAAATGGCAGCTTCCACATTTATTCTTTTTTCTTTTTGTCTGTTTTTACATTATGCTTGCTTTTCCCCATTTAGCTGGCAAAATTTTCAAAGTTATTTTAAATTTGACAATCAATTTTTAGTAGTCCTAACACGTAAGAAATTATAATACTCTAAATAAGATCGAGAATGTGCCATCTTGAATCCCTACACAACCACTCCATAAATCTGTACTACACTAAGTTGTACTAAGTTGTATTTGTTCAGTAATTCTTGGCTTCTCTTTGAACACAGGCCTTTTCACCTTCTCTTTCTCCAGCTCCACTTATTCTTTTTTTTTTTTTAATCTTATTTTTAAAAACAGTTCATTATCTCAGCTGTTTTCAGCTAGAATAATCCAACACACTTCTCATTTGCATGTAAAGTGCAGTCAATGTGAATTGATCAAAACCAAATTAACAGCAATTGGTTCCAATATTTTTCCTGTTTACACATTAGCTTGCTACCTTTAACATATAGACGTATTGAATTCAGCTTAGCAACCTGAGCATGAATGCTGTGGCCTTTAAAGAGAAACTTATCTGTAATTAAAATCATGCACAAGTTTTAGTGGGAATCTGTTTACTAGCTAGAAAGAAAGCTGATTCTAAAACTGAATAGAATTTAGCTTAGTAGTTCGTGTGTTTGATTTTGAATTAAATCCCCTAAAATTATGGGGAGCTAGCTTTATTAAGCTTCAGATTATATGAAGGTTATGTCTAGTTCTGGGTGGGTTTAAATACAAAGAATAATTCATAGGGTACCTCTCCTTCCCACTACACCATGGATTTCTTTTTTCAGGATATCACTGCAAACTGATAATAAGTTAACACAGTTACAATCATTATGAGCATTTTTTGCAGAAGTCATATAATAAATATGCATTGAAAGTACAAGAATGCAGTATAAATCATGTGGCACAGTGTTCAGATGACAAGTAATAAGGGCTTTAGAATAAAAACTGAAGCACATATACAGTAGTTGCTATAAGGAAATGATTTATCCTATAGTGTATATTGAATTGCTTATTATAATTTAGAATGGTAATTGCTATGGCTTCACTATACTGTTTAATTGCTACAGTACACTGATATATACCAGGGAAGACACTGCAGTAACTGCTCCCCTTATAAAACAGCATTTGCATAATCTGCACTGTAGTTTATTCTTATAGCAGATAATGCAGTATATGCAGGAATCAAATTGTTTCACACCATATTGATTGCAATTAAGGGCACAAATATGAATACCAAGATAAGGCTTTTCTCAAGGTATTTATCACAGGACAGATGCAAATTTCAAGTTGAAGTCGTTACTGTGCTAGTCTTTCCGGGAAAATAATTATAGAAATGCAGCTACTGGGATTTTTGTAACACAAGTGTAAAACTCAGTTCTGGATTTTTGTGCAAAATTTTCCATTTTCCATGCTGGATCCTTCCAGAAGCAGAAGCATATTACTTCAGAAAGCCACCATCACTGGAAATTTTCCAACACCAAAGATCAGCCCCACAATTCTACCAGCAATGTTCCTGCTGCTCTGGGGTACTGAGCCTACAGGGAGTGGAACTCACCTCCAAGAGAACTGGGGCTAAATTGCAGTGAGCTGTCTGGATCACGACCATCCTTCTCATTTACTTCTGAAATCACACGTGCCTGGGGGGCAAAAGAAAGACTGCAAGTAAATTATGCCACAAGGAGAAGTATCACTGTGTGTTCAAGGTGCCAGAAGAAGCAGCACCACATGTTTAAGATGCCACAAGGAGAAGCCTCACCGCGTCTTTAAGATGCCAATTTCTTCATTCCTTGATTCTTTGCCTTAAAAATGCAATGGAAATCTTAGGAAGGCTGTTCTGACTCGTGACTGTTTCAGATAATGAAAAAAACTCATGGATAATAGACACCAGCTATGCTAAAATGCTTGAAGAGATGGATTTGTTTGTATTTTTGTGAAAGTAAGCAGTGTGATTTACTTCAATTTGGGAGATTTGTTTGTTATACCCACAGATTCTGACTGACAGCTAATTTGTGAAACTAATAGCAAGTTAACTGATATTTTGGCTTCAAATTTGGCAATTCATTACTCTTCCCTTTTAAAAAATGCCAAAATACCCAGCCTAGAAGCAGAAACAAAATCATATCACAGGGCTCAGACCACCTCAGTAATGAGCTGTCAAAGACGGGATTAAGGCCAGACAAAAATATTTGGCAAATAATTGCAAACACCTACAAACAACTCACTGAATTAAAAATTTAATTATTTTAAATAATTAGCTCAGCTCTAGCTCTACTGCAAAAACAAGGGACTGCAAAAAGTTGTTAAGACAACTCACTTTAACAGCAAGTCCCGTTTCACTTCGTGGGCTTCTGTAGTTTCAAACAGCAGCTGATGGCAGGGGACATTGATGTACGATAAATGTAGCATGCAATCACTCTGATTGTTTGTGATCGTGACATTTTACAAACGCTGCTTCTCTGTCATTTTCTAAAGTATTGTTTTAGAGGGTTGTGACAGAGGAAAAAGAAAAAAGAACAACAAAACAACAACAACAACAAAAACCTCCAAACAAAACAAGGAGAAATGTCACCCCATCACCCTGGACAAGCCAGATTGAAAAATTGAAGAGAAACCAACTTGGATGAGATAGATTCATAGCACTGGAACCATACCAGCAAAATCAGAATTAGATTTTGATATTATTGAAGTAATAAAGCCACAGTTTCTTTTCACTGTGGAAATTCTTTTCAGGAATTTACAGTATGCTATCTATATCCTGTAATGATTGTGGCACTACTGGCTTGTGGTCAGAGCAAGAGCTTGCTGGATGTTTTTTTATTTGGCTCTGTTACTGACATACTGTGTGACCTTGAGGTTCAGACCCCACTTGTGAGATGGGGATAATAATCTTAACCTATTTTGCAGCTGATCAGATGGAATCTCTGAGTGTTCTCTTTAGATGCCTGCAGCCAATAATTAATGCACCTTACACTTCATTGTTTTTCTTATTTTGTAACGGGAATTAAATACGCTTTAAGCTTTTTTTAAAAGTTTCCCTGCCCTGACCACAACCCACACTCAGCCCATTGCATCTGTAGATGGGAGAACAGAAGTGGACCCAACTCAGTCACCCCTTCAACCACAAAAGCAAGGTCAGACCATGGATTCAGCCAATGTGCTTGCAGACAGGTGCTCAGGAAATATCTGAACATTTGCTATTTTCCACGTGTACATAACAACATATTTCAGACTTTGTATCCAGCTAAAACTCTCATCCAAACCTTATTGTCTCTTCACTTGACTATTCCAGGTCCTTTTGCCCTTCATCTTGGCCATCATCCATTAGGAAGACGTGATGCATGAACAAAATTGATTTATCCTAATGACTTTATTGTTTAATTAGTGTTTACTACTACAGATAATACTAGGTGCGTATGTGATTTTAAATTTTTTTAATAATTGTCAAGAACAGCATTTATTGAGTTATTAATTCGGTTGAACAGTCGCAGAAAAAGCTGTTTTTCTCTTCATTGTGTCTTCAGCTCAGTAGGATAATGTGAATTGTGTGAATTGAATGGTTCCACCAGAAACAATTGGCCTGACCATACACCTGAACATAGTGATGTGCTTTAACTACCTTGATACTTCACAGCTAATTTCTGTATGTTGACCTTAAATTGCCAGGAGGAGTAAATACAGCCCCGGTGAGGCCACATTTGGAGCGCTGCATCCATTTCTGGGCTCCTCAGAACAAGAGAGACACAGAGCTCCTGGAGTGGGTCCAGCAGAGAGTGACAAAGATGATGAAGGCACTGGAGCATCTCCGTCAAGCATGTCCAGTGCCCTACTGCAATATCATCTCTTAGTTTTCCTCAGCTGGCATTCTAAGCCATTATCAGCTTCCCCTCCAAAACCAGCATGCTTTTCCCTCACTCTTGGTACCGTGAAGGTGAGAGACTGAAGGAGAAAGATGAAAATTTGCCATCAAATCTTTATTCAAAAGGAATTCTAGTGTCACACCTTCAAATCCAGACTATAACAGAAAGACGCAGCAGGTGTGAACTATTTCCTTCTCAGCTGAAATTTTCTGGTTTTGTCTGCTTTTCCTAAAATGAAACAGCCCAAACTCCATATCCAGAACTAGCAGTATTAAGCTAGATTTTCTCTTCAAACACTTCATTTTGTTTGTAACTTTTAAACTTCATCTGCTTGTTTGTATTTGCAGTACTCAAATGACATTTAATGCTCTAAAAGCCATCACAGTCAGAATATCTACCATCCAAAAACCCCCAAATTAAAAACTGAAGTCTCTGATTTTTA
This sequence comes from Ifrita kowaldi, assembly GCA_013398055.1. NCBI lineage: Eukaryota > Metazoa > Chordata > Aves > Passeriformes > Cinclosomatidae > Ifrita > Ifrita kowaldi. Next base: position 125,839 of record VZRS01005479.1, on the reverse strand, counting down.
TTGCTCTGAAGAAATGGAAAGACCAATCATATAGGAACAGCACAGTGCAAATTTCATTATGGTCACACCACACAGCAAATAGAACTGCTTGAGCTCAGAAATTACCCTGGCTCTGAATATGTGGATATAAGCTGATCAATCATAATTTTTATCTGGAAATTAAAAGAAGGTTTCTAATTAGTGAAATGACAAAGTTCAGGAATACCCCTCTGGTAGGCGTGTTTTATTAGGGGAGTTGGGAATAGGAAATGTGAAATAGTGAAATTATGTGAAATAATTCCTCTGAGGATCTGAGGGAAGTCCCTTTTTCTGTACCCAAAGTCCCAGTGTAGATGCACTTATACTGATAAAGGACTATATATCCCCTGGGGTGCACCATGAGTTATGCTGGTAAAAGCCACATAAATAGAGCAGAAAGCTTCTTGTAGTGCAGACTAAGCTGAAGGGAGAGTGACAGAGACCCTCTCTGAGAAAAACTGGGTGATGTGGCTCTGGCTGCAGTAATGGAGGGTCAAAGGTACAGACTGACTCTCTGTGACTCATTCCTAAGGTTATAACTTAGAACGAGACATTTTTAAAACCTTTGAAAACTGCCAGTTCCTACTGGTAGGAGATTCTTCTTGTGCAGCCACAACAGACTATATCACAGCTAGATTAAAAAAATCAAACAAAATCTTCTCAGCTGAACCTTCAATATATATTTTATTGACAGGGGGTTTTATTACCATTTGCCATTGTACTGTGTAAATGAGTTAATATGGTTTTTAAATTCCTGGAGAGTTTTTGTTTAATTAGAAGGAACTGAATTTTGTCTAAACCATTTCTAGAGCTTGTTTGTAGGAAATCTATTTTATTGGACTTTGAATACCTTAATTTAAATAATACACTCAGCAGTAACTGACAATAGCTCATGCTGACCTTGAATTCACTACACAGGAATAAATGTAATGTCAAACCTTATTTTTTTGCATGTTACCCTGATCATTTCATACTGTGGAAGTGACTTGTTAGACACCATCCATAGCAAGCACTGAATAAATATCCAAAGATGTAGCTGAAGCCCAGAGATAGTAGATGACCTAATAGTTTGTGCTTTGCCTGCATGAAGGTGTTTGCAAACAGTTCATTAAACAGAAAACATTTGAAATTCAGACTTTGCCAGATCACGTCAGCCCCACAAACACGAGGCATCTAAGTACTGTTGAGGATCTGGGTCTGAACAATTTTCCCAAGGTCATCCACAATGTTTGCAGCAGTATCAGGAATTAAAGCCATGCTGTCCACATTTCAGACAAATACCGTAACAACCAAACCATCCTCCCTCTGTAAAAGGGATGTACAACAGGAATCTCTATTTCCAGATAATACAGGGTTTCACCCTCTGCTACGTGAGGATATTTACACTTGGGGAAGAAAGAAATCAACAGTTCTTCTGTTTTAACCTTTCTTTTGATCTTGAAGCTTCAATCCAACATTCTCACTCTCCAAAACAAAACCAGTAAATTGACATGTCATACAGCTTATAAAATGAGGAGTGTTATCAAAGACAGGCTTTGTAACTAGGCTTCGTTCAGTACATAAGCACAATTCATATTGTTCCCACCTATTACCAGAGCTTGAATACGTAAAATATGAACCATTCCACAATCTGCATACTCATTTATATTACCTATATGCGAAACTTAGGAAATAAAAAATGTTCTGTTTCCCCTTCAAGCGTAGCAGTCTGTGTAACACAAGCCAGTCAAGTTATCTTGGTGAGACCAGGCTTTGACATGTGCTTTGCAAATGAAAAGTGGACATTTACACTTTAAGTTTAAAAGTGAAGCTGAAACTTCCAGTAAGATAAGAGATTACACTTTCTGAAATTTATGACACTTCTTGGTCCCAAATTTTCTATGACTTTAAGCTGGTTTGGGATTGGTACACATATAAAATTTTCTACTTGACACAGGAGAGACTGTGGTTCTAAATAAAACTTTAGCATTATGTATAAGCTTTTTGCAGGGCTTCAAGGTAAAGTCTAAAGTAGGTGCATCAGGTGAGTCTTACTCCAATTTTCCCAAACTCAAGGTTCAAAACAAAACTTTAGGATAATTTCAGGCAAAAGCAGATATTTTGGCATTAAATTCTTGCAGAGCAAAGCAATTAAGACTCAGAATTAAAATGGCATTGGAAGGTTCTCCATTGAACAGACTGGAGCGTCTGCTCCAGTCAAACTTGAAGACTCCAGCTGAAATTAAACCAAGTCCCTTATTCCTACCATGAATTTGTTCTTCTCCTCTAACTCCTGCTTCTTTAACATTTCCCAACTTCTTTTTTATTCTCAGCCTTCTTGCCTGAGCTATTACTTTCCCCACCTCCTGCTGTTCTTACAGTATTCTCTTTACTACTCCTCCTCATTCCACCACCCCTTCTGCTTAAGTATCCCCTGATCATCGCAGACACATCTCCCCTTACTTGTGGTAATTCTACCCATTTTGGTGTTTCTTCCTTCTTCTTTTTAATCTTTCCTTATTCCTGTTCCTCAGCTCCTCTGCTACCATTTCCTTGGACCAGTTTACCTCCTGGCATCTCCTGGCTATGCTTTTCTGTCTGTTCTTACTCTGGGAAACTTTCCTAACATCCAATCTTAGTGTCCGGCTGCAGTGTTATCATATTTCTTTTAATTTTAGCCTTCACAGACACAGCCATGGAAGAACTCCATCTTTGTAGAAGCCTAGCAAATATGAGACTGTTACTGTGAACAGAGCTCCAGCCTTCTCTGCTTCAGGCTGGAAATTGTAATTAACTCACTCTTTCCTTATGGACCATGTTTTCTCACATCATTCTTGTTCTCTGAAATTTCAGTCCATTTCTTGAAATAAAATACTGCACTCTGAGTAACATTCTACCACCAAGACCTCATCAGTACCAGGCATAGAAAAACGTATGATTTCCCTCTAATCAAGTAACTTCTTTCTCCATTCAAGTTCTTTCTTTGTCTGCTCTTTCTCGCAGTTTTTCTATCCCCTGAATCACTTTAAGCCCAGTTGTGCCAGAGATCAGAAATTCTGGTCTCTGGCACTAGGTAATTCTAGTTGTAAGCTATACATTTTCCCTAGAAACACAAGGGTAGTTCCCGTCTCAAAAGAAGAGCACCCTGAATACAATTAATTGTTTACTGTTCCACCCCAACAATCAGATGTCTTTTTGGTATTGTGATAAATGTCAACCTAGGAATTTAAAGCAAAATAAATTGGTAATGTTGGTGGATATAGTCACATGTGGAAAAAACAACACCGACTCTTCTATTTAATGAAAATATTTTTAACTTTTCACTCTGTTTATGGAAGTGAGAAACAGGATCAGTCTAATCTGATTTAAAGACATATGGATTTAAGTAACACTTTCAGAGAAAAAAAAAAAAGAACAGCTTTTGGCATTACCTTTAAAATCTATGCTAAAGTTAATTTTGCTTAGAGAATTTTTACATAGCAATACCCATATGCTTCCATAGTTAGGGAAGACACTAGGAAAGAGATTTCTCACTTTTACTGAAAATAAAAATGTCATGAACAGTTATTTGTAGTTAATCCTCGAAAAACTAAAAAGAGCACTAAATTAAATTTTGCTCTTTAAATGATATTGACAATTCTGTAGAGCGAGATCAATTTTTAAAGTTGGCACCAAGAGGGATCCCACTTGTTTACCTGATTTATTGACAAGCACTTTACATATTCTCTCTTATAACAGTGAAAATAGCAATTTAATTTGATCTCCAAATTTCTCAGCTTCAGCAGACTCTTTGTAGTATATAGATAATTATTTACTCTGAATTGTGGTCTGACCACCACTTGATGCAACGAGGAGTGAGAATGTGCTGGGAAGCCTCTCTGAACCATTTCAAGCAGCCTTTCAAGAAGCTATCCAGCAAGGAAGATTAAACATTAGCTGATTACCGACAAGTAATTAACAATGTCAACGAAACACAGAAACTGAATTAATAATAATTATATCATCAACACACTGATCATCTTGTAGAGAATCCCAGGGAAGAGGAGAGGTTAATTACTCATTGCTAGCAGAACAGCAGGAAGTCGACCAAAACCATGCCTCTGCATGGTGTTAACTGCCAGGCAGATAATTAATTAACATCATAATTGTAATGCAGGCAGCATGAAAATATTGAAATATTACTTCATTTCCATTCTATCACCTATCCAGCACATTCTGTAACTTAGAGGCTTGAACTGCAAAGCTTGGTTGTGTCCAGAGTCCCAGGTGATGCGGTTTTGACTCTGTTTTCCATCAGAGATCTATAATGAATGAAAGACTGAGAGCTTTGTGAGAGGACAAAAAGCCAGCAGAGAGTCAGTTCAGACAATGATTTCTCCTGTCTTGACACAAGATGTTCAAGCATGATTCAGGAAGAGATAGAATTGTGGGTGTGTATATGGCTAAGGAGAGTTAGACTGTCAAAAATTTCTCCCAAAATAAATTAAGAAGATATTTGGAAAAGATATTAAATCAGGTGGAATCATAGAATAGAACCATAGAATTACTACTGTTGGAAACAACCTCCAAGACCATTGAGTCCAACCACCAACCCAGCACTGCCAAGTCCACCACTAAACCCCACCCCCAAGTTCCACATTGCACATCTTTTAAATACCTCCAGGTGTGGTGGTTCCACGACTTCCCTGGGCAGCCTGTTTGAATGCTTGACAACCCTCTCAGTGCACAAGTTTTTCCAAATATCCAAACTAAACCTCCCCTGGTGCACCTTGAGGCCATTTCCTCTCATCCTGTCCCTTGTTACCGGTGAGAAGAGCCCGATCCCCACCTGGCTACAACCCCTTTGCAGGGAGTTATAGAGACCAAGAAAGTCCCTAAGCCTTCTTTCCTCCAGGCTAAACACTCCCAGCTGCCTCAGCTGCTTCTCATAAGACTTGTGCTCCAGACCCCTCCAAACGACCGTACGTACTTGATCTAAGTCCCAAGCAGATCTTCAGAAAGAAGTTGTGTGGACATTACCTGTCATACTTGCACTCCCCTGTTGAATACCATGACCTTCAGCTCTTCAGGTCTTTCTGCAGATCCTTTTGTTTGATGCCGTCTAGGAAAGTTGCTCTTCTTCCATCACAAGTTGTGAGGCTTGAAGCAGGAATGCTGACAGTCCCTCTAGTGGCCTGCAGGATGGGAAGCATTCTGTACAGTTCTGGTCAAACTGATCCGGGACAGAGTAAACTAAGAGGTTCTCTCGTGTCTTCATTCTGTCAAACAGCCAGAAACAATTTTACATGCCCACTTGCCCCATTGGAAAAACATAACAGCATTTTGTGTCCAAAAATATCTGTCCTATAACCACAACCTTCTGTAACTTAAGCCTGGTGTAAAGAGCCCATCTCTATAACCTTACAAAATCTCCTTTAAATCAAAAAAGAGAAAGGTGCAGGCAATTGGTTTGCTAAAGCTGGTCTCATTTCCTGAATTTGTGCCACAGTAAAAAGAAACAAACAAACAAACAAAACCCAAAAAAACCAAAAACACAAAACCCAAAAACAAACAAAAAAAACCCCCAACCCCAACCCAAAACTAGGAAAGCATGCTGGGAAAATAATGACTCTGCAAAATGCCCAGGAAGAATTAGAGCTGAAAGCCACCATTACCACCAAGTAAGGAAAAAGCATTGGAACTGGAGTACATTGAGCTGAAGTGCACATGAAATCTGGCTAATATTTCTTTGATATTGTGTGTCACAACTGATCTTCTTGGAGGTAAACAGCAACATAAGACAAAATGTGCAAAGATAAACTTCCTTGATCAGAAGTTATTGAATTTTCATCATCTGTAAATTTAAATTGCCTTTTTTAAAGTGTCTGAGAGCTTGAAACAGAATATTTTTGAAAGAGGTACAATTGACCTAAAATAAAATAAGCTCACTAGAGTGAGACCCTGTTAGTTTTTAAAAGAGAGTGCTCTGAAAGAGTTACGGTGAGCTGTAAAATTTCCCTTTGTCACCCAAATTCACTAGATGTTAAGAACATGTAGTGCATTCCACGTTTGTGCAGTTGGCTGTTTTCAAAAAGAAGTGTGCAGGTGTAGGCTGGCAGAACAGGTTGGTGGTTATGCCTGAGATGTGGTGAACACACCATGAGTTCACTCCTAGGTTTCATACAGCCTTTCTCTATATGGCCTTCCTGCAATATACACAGGACTGTCATCATTTAATTAACTACTTGTATAGCTCCATCTGCACCTGTAGAGCAGCATGAGTTATACCTGGAAATACATAAATAAGTTCATTAGGAGTTTGAACATATTCCAAGAGGGAACACACATTACAGTAGACAGATTTCCGTAACTGGAAAAGAGGACAACTACTCTTGCATTCTGGCCAACATTCTCTTTGTAACAGAGGATCTAACACCCAGAGCCTGTTTGTGACCTCTCCCTGCTCATACAAATGTTTGTGCAGTCACAATACTGTCAGTCTTTAACTCATAACCTTGACAAGCACTCTGGGACTGACAGGAGCTGCAGAGCACTGAATCCCTTTCCATTCTGCCTGGGACCAGGTCTTATTTCAGTATGCAGCCAATGAACTTTTCACTGGAGGTTGAGCTTGGAGTATTAAACAGATATACTGAACATTTACCAACAACATCAAACTATTTGCACTGTAATAAATCAGGACTAATCCTACTGTCTTCTTCAGACTTTCTCCAGTGCTGGTGGAAAGTGAGATCATTGGAAGAACCAGGTCCTTTACAGTCAGCTGCAATCACTGCTGCCCTCACACCATACACAGCCATATCCTCATGGGTACAAACAGGACTCAGCTCACCCTGCAGGGTGTAAAACTCAGAACACACCAAGTAAGGGAAGGCTGAATATGCAGAGCATCTTTAAATCCCTGGATCACTGCTTGAATTTCACTCATAATTCACTAAGATGATTTTTACCGTGACAAAATGGTAATAAATGCAACCCCAAAGCACCTTAGGTCAAGGTTTGAGACTCCTTATTCTATGACCAAAAAACTATTTCACATTGAGAACAAAGGATAGACAATTTTTATGGCTAAACATTGCCAAGAAATGAAAGGATCTGCAGCCCTGAGTTAAACATCTTATATCACCCCAAGAAGAAAGATTATCATTCAACTTTCAACATTTTGCAAACATCAAAGTCAAACCAGCCTTCTGCCTACTGAGTCAATGATAATTCAAATTTTACAAATGACAAGGATAGTTAACAGCTCACCTGTACTAGAATATTTAATGTTATTGGAAAAGCTATTTAAGTATATTCACATCTGGGAGCCCTTCCAGGTAGTTTGTCTTAGCAGGGTACGCTGATAAATATCTTGTTGCCCTAGTGCCACTGCCTTTGGTGTGATGTCCAGCTCCCACATGTCTTTCTGTTTCCTCCCATGATAAACAGATCCTTGTGTGCTTGTGTAGAACAATTTCTTAAAAATGTAACAATTCCCTTTGGGAAATCCTAAATCTATTCCTTTCTTTTAACTTTTCCATCCTCTTTTCCAGCTGAAATCTTGTGTTTATTTTAGAGATAAAATAAGTTATTCTATCTCTAAAATAAACATCTGTAAATGTCACCTTCTGCATCTTCTGCACTTCCTTAAGTAGAACTTTATTAAGCCGTGGTATATAACATAAATATAAATTAAGAAAATGGGAGCTGCCAGCCACTTTGGCCTGCATCCCTGACTCACACAGATTTATTAAAAGCAGCTCACCGCCCCAATTGATTTAAATGGGCACAAAAATGCTGCTGTAATGATCACTTGTACCTCAAATGATGATGAGAAGACACATTCATATGTACCTCATCCTACAAAACTGAAGCAGGCATGCTTGAAGAGTGGTAAATTTTCAGGAGTTTCTTTCTGGATACTGTAGTCCATCATTATTTTCAATACTGCCACTGGCTGTCAGAGGAGTTGTATGAAGTTTTAGCGTGGGTTTTAAATCAGTTTTTCATCTGCTCTTTTGTTTTCCACACATTAACAACTTCTCAAACTCCGGGCTAGACGAGTCCTGAAATCTGCTCTTACTGCTTATTCTTACATGCCCTGTATTTTACACATGTAAAATGTGAGAGTTTTTTTAATACGGAGATGAAAAAATGTGGATAAAATTTCCAGTGTAAGCCAGCTAAGATAAATCAAAATGAATAGAAAGAGATCCCCAGAAGGAAGTACATCATAGCGTAATGGGTTGATCTTTAATGATACAATTATATATGGAACATTTCAAGTAACTTTGCCCAATTACATCCAAAGACACTGGTTACTACACTAAGGGTTTTGTTAATCACAATAAAGAAAGAGTGGTCTGAAATGCAGCCACTAGATAATTAAAATTAGAATGCTATAGATGGCTCCTAGATTACTCATTTTATATAACGAATTGAAAGCCTAATAGGAAAACTCATAATACCAGCCCTCTTAACATTAACAATTACCATGATTAACAATGATACTCACAACTCATTTTTCATTAAAGACTATGGGCAGAGATAAGCTTGTTTATATAGACTAGCTTTTGAACTGATGAGCTATTTATCACTCCAAAAGCTGTGAAAGGACAGAGCAGCACCCAGCAATTAAAACTTGCAAAGTGACCTCGTGACAGTGAAAGTCCCACCCTTCTCTGAAGCAACAGTGAAGCAATTGTTTTCAACTCGGTTAAAAACGGAAAGATCATTTGTTGGTTTGTTAAAACATACATCTTGGCCTTGTAGTGCCTGCAGCATATTGCTTCACACAGAAGGCCTCTCACAGAAATGCAGATTTTACAGTGAACACCACAAATCAGAGAGGTGAAGTTTTAAAAGATACTAAATCAAAAGACTGATATGCAAAGGATCAATAAAGCTTTATACTAAAACAGCAAATAGAGAAACAAGGTTTTGCATAGGTGTTATCAAAGACGAAGATCAAAGCATATGCCATGTATGGGTCTCAACTTGATATCCCAATCAATCCTCATTTTCCTATTCTTATTTGGGGTTTCCTGTCTCATTGTTGTATTCTCTCATTACTCCTCCCGGACCAAGCTTTTGAGAAGAAAGTCTCTTATCTACTTGTCACAAAAAAAAAAAAAAATAATAAATAAAAAAAAAATCAAAAAAAAATCCAGCTGGGTCCTAGTGCAGAATCTTGAAACTTTTCCCAGGTTCAGTAGAGAGCTGAGGAGTCAAGGCAATGCACATATTAAGAGAAAAGGAAAATAGCACAGAAGTAAAAGGAACAGGTCTTTCTAAAGATGGAAGAAAGTAAGTGAGACATGGCTTAACTGTTTGATTCAGGTATCTGATAATTGTCAGGCATTACTTCCAGATTCATCATTTCAGTTATGTGATATTCAGCATGCTCAGAGAACAGTATAATATTAAAAGAGACTAAGAAATTCCACAAAATATAAGACATCCCTGCTGGCAATGATTCAACTACCCATTGAGAAGGGAAGTAAACATTTAAGAACAGCATATGTCCAGTCTATTCTTACCACTAGAGCCCTAAGGAAACCTAAGGAAAAGAAAACTTAGAAGAAGGTTTGCAAAGTGACCAGTTTGAAAGATATTTTATTTATATGCTTATAAATAATATGAAAGCATATTATATTTATATGCTTAGCCCATATTTAAATCAGGAGATACCAAGGATTTTTATTAATCAAATTAATTTACTATTCAATTAAAAAGCAAAAATAAATGTGAAAGCTCTATTATACCACCTACATCAGAATCACACATGCCCATATATGCATATATACTTAATTTAAAAAACAATGAACTATCTGTCCATAGGTAGCATATGTCTCCAGAAATTTTCTTGATTTACTTTGGAAAGAAATTAGATGTAAGAAATGTGCTTGCTGGAGGAATGAGAGGGAATCAGACAGCCGCCTTCAAGAGCAGACATAATAGGCTGTGCCTTTTCCATGCTTCTGCATTCTTCTGGTACTAATTGATTTGGGGTGATGTGCTGCTGAGCAGTGAGCACAAGCTAACTAAACGTAATTAACACTTGCTGCATTTGTTTCCTCATGGCTCCTCCCATTGTTACACTTTTTTTTCAGCAGCTGATGATAATACCTACAGCTGATTTAGAATGAATAACTCCTCCCATCCCAGCACACCTTGAAAGTTCTGGGTAAGTTTCTGAGAGGATTACCACAGGCTGGTGGGAAGGGAACGCATGTGCCATGACCTTGTTGAGCCAAGGCTATGCTGAAGACATTGGCAGACCTACTGGGGGGCATGTTCTGCTGCTTAGACATCAGGTAGAATTCCTTCATCCTCCCTGCTGCAGCTACTGTTTTGAAAAAGACATCCTCCAAAACGTGATCTCCCAGTAACCAGTGGAACACTGGATTCTGCTGATGGGAGAGACTCATCAGACTCCTCTTCCCAGCCATGATGGAATCCCTGCTTTTCTGACAGCTTCTGAGAAGATGTCATACTATTTTACCCCCACTATGATCCCAGCTTATGTATATAAGCCTGAACACTGTTTTCCATCAGAAATGTAATGGTTACTTTACTGAAAGATTTTGTCCTTGTTTGTCAGCTGATAATGCACAGGATCTGCTTCCCACGAAATGCAGCCCAGCACCTGTGAGACACAGCATGTTTGTATGTGTGGAGCTTCACACAAACCCAAGGGTGTCACTTTTTCAGCTTGTCTGCCCTCCTCCTGAGCATCTTGCTCTTACTAATAGAAGAGGGAGAGGGAATTGTGCAGGCTGTAGGGTCTGAAGAAGGAAATAATCAAAAATAACCCTGGCTTTCTCTAATACATTTACTGGTCCAGTCAAAACCACTTGTCTCCTTCTGGGTCAAGTCTATTGGTTACAACTTCCTCTGTGTCCAGAGTTTGCGGTGCCCTTACTTGCAGAGTAGGCGAGTGCCAATATAAACACTATGCCATTTACTTTTGCAGTGAAGATATCAGAAAAGATATCTGCAATTGCAGTTCCAAGGCTGTGAATCAAAACTAAAGTTTGTAAAGTGTCCAGAGTAATAAACTCACACCTGGAGTATCTGCCAGCAAAATCCCACTGAGCAGATTCCTCCTGCTTTTAGTGTCAGAGGAGGAGGAAGTGAAGAATTGTTTGTCTTGAGTTTGTTTCTTTGACAGAAGCCCGCAAGCCTGGTTTGGTAAATCAAGACTACAAAGAAGTTAGATAGGAATTTAATCATGATTGACACATAGATTGCAGTCTCTTTAAAGCAAAGTGATACACCATCTGCACTCATATATCATGTCATACCAACAATACCTGATACACATATCTAGATAAATAGCATTGGAAGATATTCTTTACATCCAGTTTTCTTGAAAGTGAGGTTTAAAAAGGATCTTTTCTGATACAGGTCTATATCCCACAGACTAGAAGGTCAGACAGCTTTTAGGATCTAGATAACTGAATCATACAATAACTGTAAAGGGACCTTTGGAAGTCCCCCAGTCCAACTCCTTACTCAAAGTGGGGCTAACTTTGAAGTTTGACTGGTTTATTCAGGGCCCTGTCCAGAACAGTTTTGAGTGTCTCCAAGGATGGATACCCTACAGACTTCCTGAGAAACCTGTTACAGAGCAAAGACAATTTTAAAAGCGTGTTTCCCCTGCTCCCTTTCTTGGGGAGAAATTGAAGTCTTAGGGGAAGGTCAATTCCAGATTAGACTTTCTTTAGAAAAGAGAATAAAAGGGCCCAAACACTCATGTGGGCAAATCAACACTCACTTCAGTCTCTGTGCTTTCTGCCATCCAACATGGGCTGCATGCTCTCTGCTGTGGCTCTGTTCTGAAGGAATTCAGTTTCCATACACATTATATATGATTTGCAGAGGCTTTAGCTCACTTACCAGGGTCTGTTACAACAGCAAGATATGGAAACAGACTTTTCTTTTTCCCACACCTTACAAGACTTGCCCCAGGTCACCCAAATAGACAACAGAAGACAGAATTGAACCCAGTTTTCCTCAGTTACAGCGCAACTCAGTAACCATAACAGAGAGATCAGAGAGGACAGACACAGAAATATACAGACCCTTCTTGAAGCTTTTAGGTCCAAAGAAATATAAGTTTCTCATTTCTGCAGTAATTTTATACGGCTTGCTCTGAAATGTGAAAGAATATTGAAAAAGTCACATTTATATTCTTTATTGAAAGCAAAATGAGAAGTGAGCAAAGAAAGAAAGTGTTGATGGAGAGAATACCCATAAGAACAACCACTATGACTTGGAAACTGTGTTTATGGATGGGCAGTTGCATCTGCATCTGAGTGATACCTTGCAGGTATGAAATTGAGACAATGAATATGAAGATATGCACTTTAAGCTTATACACCTAAAGCTTCTCAGGCTCATTTTCCCTGATCTCCTTATTTGTGATTTATTTCTGAAGATTAAATTAAGTTTTTAAGTAAACAGTTGCAGTGTAACAAGCTAATCTGGGAACTATGTAACTCATTTCTCACTCTTATAGATAGGAAAAATATTCAATTAGTATTCTGTCCATGTTAATTTTTAATTTAAAGCCTTTAACCAAAGTACAATGGACTTTTGACATATAAATATTAAAAATTAAATTTCCTGAGTTCATTATCTGATAATTAGAACTAAATAACATCTTAACTGAGAGACAAACCCCACGCAAAGCAAGTCAGTTCCATTTAAGATTCCATTAGAAAAGTGTTTGAGCTAGTATGTAATGGACCATAAAATTTAATTTGGAAATGATATTACCAAAAATGATGGAACGATACTAGTCACAAAAGGACATGTAGGCAGCCCTCATCTTTTCATTTGGCATGATGTTCTTCTATTGATTCTGTAGAATCAGAAAGGAATTACTTAATATTGCACAGAATAACATATGTAGGGTTTTTCTCCTTTTCTCCAGCGCCTCGGTATTTAAAAGTCAGAATTGACCAGTGTAACTCCATGTAATTACAAAGATTTCCTTATCTTAGCCTATTTGCTGAAGTCATCCTAAAGAAAGGGTCCCCTAATCCATTGGCTGTCTCATATCTCATTTACATTGGTGGTAATCCCCATCCTATCTCAGCATTTAGGTAATGACTTTGGGATTAAATTGCACTCCTTGCAATTCTTTACTTTCAAATCTCTACAACATATCAGCGGGCCCAGCTGAATAGGGCTGTCAGAGGGCTGGTAATGCAGCCGGGGAGGTAAGGCCTCCGACTTCAAAGTGAAATTAACTTTCTCCATAATAAGACCTTAAGAAAAGAAAACCTTGACTCCTATTTTGGGACGTTATAAAAAGATGCCTGGATTAAGTTATACTAAGCTTTCTAAACAAGTGTATTTAGCTATTTTTGCTGCATTTATAGCTGAGGTGGGTTTAGTAAGTGATTTTCAGATAGTTATCAGTTGAAAAGACCTGCAAATGTTGGGTGTATCTTTAATTTTGCTTTTTGAAAAACTCTGAACCTTACTGCTCCAAACCACTAGGATCACAGCATTGAATTTCATTTAGTCTTTCACATGCAATGAGAAAAACCTTCTGTTTGTTATGGCCTAATACTGAAAATTAAAATCAATTGATTGGAAAATTAACAACTTAGGCCCAAATTCAAGCGGATATCTAAGTACATTTCTAATATTAAGCATTAATATTAATTTCACTGAAATGAAAGGGTAGGGAAATGTATTCAAAATCAAGTATATATTTAAATATTGCTTGCTTTAAACTTTTTTAAATTTAGTCTTCAATAAGAAATTTTTCATGAGTCATGTTTTTTATCTATTGCAATATTTCAATAAACCACAGTTGTGTAAAATACATACCTATATTGGTGGGGAAGCTAAATTATATATATCATTACAGCTATGTTACGAATATGAATATAGATAGTGTCACGTGCAGATGTTGCTGCATAAAGCTCTGTTATAGAAAGGTATTTTTATTTGCTGAACTTAACGTTTCTAAGTCCTTAAGCTGCTTTGCTTTTCAAATATCTATTTACTCACATTTCATCTTTTAAACTTCAGCTGTTTCCAAGACTGGGAGAACACCTTTTTTTGCCAGATTAAGAGCATCCTTTCAGCTGATTCACCGAGGTGCTTTAATGCACCAAATACCAAATGAGAGACCTCACCTTTAGCAGATGGATGGTGATGCAGTAGAGAATGCTATGGCTTTTTGGTCAAAGCATCAGTTTGATCATTTCAGATTGAGGGGAAGTTTGCCAGAAATGCCAAAAAAACTGCCATACAGGCTCTTTTACTCTCATCAATTAACCACTAAGAGATGAAAATAGCTTTATGAGGCAAGAGTGAATCCAGTCCTGGAAATATTATTTCAAATCACCACTTTTTGGCAACTCAGAGTTGCCTAGGAATCACAGACACATAGTTTAAAAACTAACTCTAAATATGAAATCAAATTTTGCCATACGCGCTGGTCAGAGGCAGCATTAACAAAAACCACAAGTTATTACTAAGCGGTTACATTCAATCGAGACAACACAGAAAGGCAATGTGAGGAATTTAATAGCAAGCCCTATTAAAATTTAATTAAACTTATCCTTGTTTATACTCCTGGTATTTTTACAACAGCCTGTAACCCCTGTGCTGAGGTTCCTGAAATTTCTGACTGTCACAGATACCGTGCTGTAAACAGGGCTAAGTAGTCCTCATGCCACACCACCAGTGTGGCATCTTAACCCCACACAGATACCATAAAGAGCTGGGGGATGCCATGAATTCTGAAGGGGAGATTTTGCATTCTCCACCCGCCCCTTGCAATGGCATTATTTATGTGGAAAAGGCAGAGGCTTTGCCTTCCCATCCCGATGCACCAGGAGAAGCAAGTGCTTTTCTTTGAAGGGGAGCTGCATTCTCTGATGGTTCCCAGGACCTGGGTTTGTAGATCAGGAGCTGGGGAAGCTGCAAGGCATCTCTGGATCATTAATGCTGAATTAACTCTGTGCTTCCAGAACCTCAAAGATATATGGACATCAACCTCACAAATTTAGGACAAAAATATTTGAGGTTTTGGTGTTTACATGCTTTTGAAGAGTACATCTTTTATCTGGCAAAACAAAAATAACCTTCCCACTGTGAAACAAAGGCAAAGTGTAAGTGTTTAAGCTCATTTTACCAGCTGTTGTAAAACAAAGCTCACATGTGTTTACTAGAATGGTGAATATTTGTAAATCATGCAATTTTTTTTTTTTGCAAACAATATTTGAAAGCAAATTGTTGAAAGGCACACCTAAGACAATGTGCAAAGACAGCTATCACTTCTGCTACAAACCCTGGAGATAACAGAAAGCATTAAGCACATAATGCCTCAAGTGTGCTGTACTATGAGGGTTTAGCCATCTCACATGTCTCCTTGCAGCCTTTTTCATACTCTTGGCTCTGTGGTTCAGCTCGGTTGTATCCAATGATGAGTGATAATTGGAAGCCCTCCTCCTGCCATTCTCCAGGACGATACAGAAATTAATTCTTGTACACTGTGCATTGCATACACCAAGGGAAGTTGACCCTATCAATTTGCATACACTATAGGGGCCTGCTATCACACTGCAGCCAGCAAACAGCTTCTCTTATCTAGGAAAGACCCTCATTTGTTATTTCTTGCTGAATACACCCACTCCCATTATTTCTGTAATTCTTTGCAATAATAGACCTTACCCTAATGAAACCCGCATTATGAGAAGGTTATAGTCCTGACCCAAAGACGATTAGCTCTGTGCTCTGTTATTGCTACATATGTAATTGTATAATTGATTTTAAAATTTACTTTTGTGTCCCCAAACCATAAAGTGAGCAGCCCATTAAGGGGGAGAAATATAATTAATATATCTTTTAAAGAGGGGCAGCATATTATTGCAATTTTAGGATTATGCAGTCAGTGCCCACATAAAACTAAGAAATACAAAAGTTGAGATTCTCATCATGCTTCACTTGAGGTAACGTGTGATGGATGTGAGTTTTCAGCGCACAACAAAGCTCAGACACAGGTCTGTAAGATGTGCCTGGTAGATTGGGGTCTAATTTTGTACACAACTCTGTGAAGCCAAGGGTGGAGAATTCTGCAGGCCTGAGCCTTTCTTAGTCTATGCTAACGAAGCCATGAAAATCTTTGTTCCCACATTATTTACTTCTATGCATATGCATTACTATGCATCAAACACAATGTGAATGTTATTCCTCTCAGTGAATGATACATGCTAGATAATTGACAATTCACGTTTCAATAACTAAATCTAAATAAATAAAAAAACACTGGATGAGCACTATATATTTTTAACTCAAAATTATTTTTCTCTCATTTACACCTAGTCCTTAATGTCTAACTAACTGACTGCTTCCCATCATCTAAAGAAATTTGAGGCACACAGGTCCCTGCACTGTCTCAGCTGTTAAGATGGGGACATTCTCTCTTCAGACCAAGAACTGTGCTGCACTAAAAATTTTGCACATTTGAGCCCACCATGAAATGTGGGCTTTCAGCTGCAACAGTCCTGTTTTCACTTGCATATTGGCACCTGAGACTAGACTGGAACCTGCCCAAGCCAGGGCAATTTTTGCACTGAGAGCTCGCATTGCAACAGAAAAGATGCACCTGTCAGTAGGGAGGTGGGAGAGAAGAGACCTGCTCGTGAAGCTGGCCAGGAGCCACTTCTCTGTCGCTCCCCAGGGAGCTACACCAGGGAAATCCAGTTGACTGGGACACAGCTGGCCTAGGCACATTTCTTAGGGACTCACCTGGTGCCATAAATGTCATTTTGATGGCCTTCATCATAGATTCTTGCACTCACCCTATAGCAGCTGCCTGGCACCCCACACCTGAGCTGCTGCAGCAGAACAGAACAGCCAGAGCCCTCACCAAGGGTTCACTTTCTCCAGTCAAAATGCAGACATCTAGTGTTATTTCACAAGCCCCACATGCTCTCCTGATGCTGCTCCAGATGGCTGCAAGTGCCTCATGGGTCTGGTACCAGAGCTGACAACCACCAGTAGCTTCTCTGAGGATGCCTGAAACAGCACCACTCCTCAGGGATGGGTGGGATGTGTCCCAAGCAACTTCCTGAAGAGACCAGTGACCTTCTGCCAAGAAGGCTGATGACTCTGAGGGTGACATTTGTCACATCACAGGTTGGTGTCGAATGCAAGCACTGCGTCTACACTATAAAGTGTGCCCTGGAGTCTAGGACCATCCCAAAAATGCACTGTGCTCTACACCTACAAAAGAAAACCTGCAGCTCCTAAATCAATGAGATAACTGCCAGTACCTTCTGCCTTGCCTGGGTCTGGCTTAAAAATATTATGTTTAGAAGTCAGAGCTTTTCTCCATTGCTAGACAAGTTCATATTCCCACTCAGAATTACTCATCAGAGAACCATTTTACGTGGACATGCCACTATTGGATTTGTGAGATACGTTAAGGAAAAGGCAGTTGTGCAATTTGCACACAAAGTGGTTGGAATTGATCTAAAACAAACCTTTAACTTTCAAACTGGTTTAAGTGGGGAAAGGACCATTGGATAATTACATCATTTAACACATTGATTGTCTAAAAGTCAATTCTAATGATTTCAGAAATAGAGGGTATTGTGCTTTCCTCATTTTTAAGGAAAGATTTTTGCTCAGTGCAGAGGAGTAAATGGTGAATATTTTAAAAGAGACAATGTAGAAGAGCTGCAGAAAACAAAAGTTTCATTATGCCAAACAAGGCTTATTTCACAAAAGCTAAAAAAAATCAATGGGACACAATTAAACTGGGTGCATCTCCCCTTACAGTACAACAAAGTATAAGAATTCTAAATGATTGGTGTGTATTCAGAATACAGAATTAAAGAGGTAGTTTGCATCATTAGTCTGACCACATCTATTTTACTTTGAAGTTATGCATCCTCTCTGTTATGTTTGGTCATTGTCACTTGATCATTAATTAAAAGGTGCCACAGTCGAAGCCCTAAGATTAAATTTTCTTTTTTTTTACTGGTTACTTGTACAATACTGTCTTTCCCTATCAATCAGAACACAAAATACATGAACATGTAAAAGGACACTGATATTTTGCATTGATGTAAGACTTCAGACCATTGGAAGGCAAACTCTTCCTTTTACTCAGAAGACTGGCCAAGTGGGATTCTTTGCACACGCAATGGAAAACTGAATTTTAGCCCCAGATCTCAAGACACTTAAAACCAACTGTAAAAAAAGTTGCATTCATTTACCTGAAGGAAAGTTCTTAAATCAATTTAGTCACACCACTGCAAATCCACGTGGACAATATTAAATCAATTTGAACCCGGCTTATTTCAATTTGGCTTAATTCAGAAAGGAATCCATTTAAGCTGAAGCAATATATGCAAGGTTTACATTTGTGTAACAGTTTGCACAAAGGAATTTGCAATAGTTCAAGCAAATCAACTTGGGAAGTAACTTCAGGCTCTGTCTACATTTAGAGCACTTCAACAGCACAGAAACACTGTAGCTCTGCACTTCCAGTGAAGTTTTAAGGATACCAGAGAAATTTTACTTCTTAGTGGTACTACTTCTTAATAGTTTCATTCCCAGTAAAAAATTGTTGTTAAGCTTAAATTCAAGTTTTCGTCCCAAAATTGGAGATGAAGGACATCTTACATCATTGCACCCTTACATCAAGAGTAACATGATGTAAAGTGGCTATTGAGTCATGCAGCCTCCTCATTCTGCCAAAGCACAGACGTGAGTGGTTAACAGAGGGCAGGGATTCTTCCAGTATTTCTTGGATGAAATAGAATCTTACTGCAAGAAGAGCAGCGATGACATCAGTGAAACCCTTAGTATAGAGGGTACGTCTAGGAATAAATAGGAATATGAGGTGTTGGGTTGTTTTTCTATTAAAATAGTATAATTTTTTTGCAGCACAAATATGTGCCAGGTCATTAGGGGAAACAATTAGTGTCCAGAACCTGTCTCCTCTGTAGCCGTACATATTCAGACAAGCAGTCAGCTATCACCATTGAGATAAATGCCTGCAGGTAGCAGATCTTCTTTGAACCAAGAAGAGTATAGTTAGACATTTCTTTAGGTACTGGAAAGAAATAGTCACCATTTACTTTCAGAACTTGTGGCTGGCATGTTTAAAGCTTTCCTTCTTCGAAAGTAATTAAGTTCCTATCAAAACTCCAGCTTCCTTGGTACAAAATGAATTAAAATTGCCCGTTTCTAATTTGGCAGTGGGATCTGACCTTGCTGAAGCAATCAAAAAAATTTTTAGATAAACAGAAAATAGGAGATGTTGCTTCGCATTGTAAGACCTTATCTCTCTTTTTGTCCATCCTTTTGTTCTATGTATATAACTCAGAGGTCTCCGTTGCTCTGACAGGGGAGGTCTTTGTGCTGGTGGCATAAAGATGAACTTCTCTGTTGCTCACATTACCAATCCATTTGCTTCAGGCAAAAATAAGAAGACTGAGTTTTACTTTCCTAAAAAATCTGCAGGAAAGGCTGTGATGTGGCAGAGTAGAAAACAGAGAAGGTGTACAGTACTGTCTTACAGACAGTAAGAATCCTAAGGAAGTTAAGGGTCTCCTGCTTTAAACAGTATATAAATCCTCCTTTTGGGATATTCTTTGCCATGGACAACAGTGCCTCATGTCACTGGAAAAGCTTTCCGTTACTTGTAGGTTCGGTGCCATTTTCAAAGGAGCACTTTAAAAGGAGCACATCAGGTGCTAGGGGAGCACCTCACCCATGAAGTGGCTTGAGGAGGCAGAATGACGTTGTCTGCACTCAGCAGTTGCTTGTAGCAAGGGTCAAGGGCTTCATTCAAAGGCACCAAGTATTTCCTATGCTACAAAAAGCATCACTCAAACTGTACAGAAAATATGACAGTGGAGCATTTTTCCAGCTGGAGCTCAGGGTCTCAGACAAGGTTGTTGAGAGAAGCTTAGCAGAAAGTTTCCTATCCTAATATGTGGAAGTTCTTGGCAAAAAACCCACATTACACTGTCAATTTAAGACCAACAAGACATTCCAACAACAGGATTTTGGTACTGCTGCCTGTTGTTTTTATTGACTGACTGCAAAGCCTTTTCCAGGGACTCAGCAGCAGCAAACTTCAGTATTTTCAGGACCCTGCAATTGCTAATAATGTGCCTGACACCAACCTTCAGTATTTTCTTACCTCAACCACCTGCAAACACTTGCAAATCTGGCTTTTCTCTGCCAGTACTGGAAATGCATCCACCTGCAATTTAGCCAATTTTGTAAAACAAGCAGAAGACCCCAACCCACATCATCCCCATCTGATTTTCATTCCAACCTGGACAACCTGACAGCAATGTGGCAGGGAAGTGTGCACTGGTGCTCCAGCCTTTCTCTCTATCAATACTGAAATGTCAGTAGGAAACACGTTTGCAGAGGTGACAACATTATCTGGGTACTGACAGATTCTGCCTTGTGGATGTGGCCAATGAAACAAGCCAACAGCAGAAAGGAGTAAGCTGTAAGCAGCACAGGCAAGTGGCAAATGCTACAGAAAAAGGTATTATCCCTTTTGTCTCAAATAACAAATGGAGACTGCAGAAATTCTACATTCTTCATCTTATCAATGTGGAAAAACACAGACAGTCACAGCTATTACACATAGTATTATAGGAAGGCAAGAAGACATCAATTTCTACTGAAATTTATCAGATAACTTCAGTAAATCACATGTCAAAATATTTTTGAAAAGTGAAGGTTCGGGGAATTGTTTCTTTTGCTTATGTTAAAGCAAAAGAATGAAAAAATACATTAAATAAACTGAGATACTTAATCATGGAGACGAAACTGAGGAAGATTATTCTGCCTTAAAAATAGAGTTGCAACTTGGAAGTGCATTTTTAGTGGTGATTTTATTACAAATTGTTCCATCAAGAAATATAATGAAAATTATGGTGAAGCATGTACATTAGTCAGTGACCAAAATGGTTGTAGAGAGTCTGAAAAGGTAAGCAGTTTAGCAGGGGTTGAATTGTCTTACAGAGAAAAGTTGTGAGGAAACCATTCTCCTACCATTGCTTGGCCATCAATCACACAGCAGCCACTGTGTGGTGGGAGGACATGTTCTGCTTCAGGCCATCAGAGAACCCCGACCCTTAACTTGGATAATTCAGCATGTGCTAACCCTGCTGGCTTGGTAGTCCAAAAGATTTTTCTTTACCTATGGGGGAGTATGGATAACTGTACCAGGCCTCCCAGGTCATTCGGTCTCTGCTCTTTGGGTGCAGGGAATGTTTCAAAATTCTTGTTCTCTTCGGAGTGTGCAGTAAAGGCTCCATGTGATCCATTCAGCTGAGCAGATCCTAATGGCCCAATCCTATAAAATGTGCTAAGCACACATGGTCCAAAATACAGATATCCAGAAACTCTGGAAAATAAGACATCCAACATGGGGCTTTTGGGAGAATCACAAAATCTTGGAAAATCTGCAAAATCAGGAACCAGGGCAGGCAAAGTTCAAACCCATGAGGATGCAGACAAAACAACACAATTTAATGAGAGAGGAATGGGTAACCTGCAGAGGAAGGAAAAGGACAGATAAACAGGGTGCTGAAAAATGTGTTAAGAACAGTTAGATACTACATCCTTTCTATCATCTGACAAGTGGAACCTCTTTTGGTCTACAATTATATCCACTCATTGGTCAAAAAACTCCAACAACAAATGCAATTACTGAAATGCAAAATAACCACACCCAAACCCAGAAGCCTCGCCATTCTTCAGCCCAGCACTCTGCAGGCTGTGTCACAGCTGGTTCCCTCTGGTCTGAACTGGATTCTGTTTTTTCCTCTCCCTAAATATTTACACTAAATGTAGGGTACTTTTAACTGGAACATCATTGTGCAACATGTGAAACTACCTTGAAACAAAATGGCATCTGTGTTTCACCTTGCAAGAGAAAGAGCTTCATTCTAAGCCAAGTCCATCTATCTGTGCAGCCACTCAGACATCTCAAACAGCATCAGTACTTGAAATACATGGAGACAAACTCTATCTTTTTTTGTTGTTGTTGCATGGACTAAAAGAAACCAAACTGCTGAAAGGCATTACTACCATCAGGAAAATTTACATCACTAACATTTAACAAGCACCTTTTAGACAAACTCTCTTTAAGTAATGTATCTCTCCAGTTCATATTTGCAGGCAGTCTGAATGCCTGTTCACATCTGCACAAGTTCTGGTGGTGCACTTGCAAAATTAAGCAGGTTTTTGATAAGGAAGAGCAGCAAAGACTGCTTGGATTTCAGCTCTATTAGTTGCTGCTCGTTGGGCTGAAGATTCATTGCTTTATGCCCAAAACAATTCCCCAATAATGCAGTTCAGCTTATGTGCTTTCATGCACTTCAGCTATTTAGTTCTATTTTTGCAAATCAACTCCAAAAATCTTAGAAATCCAAAAATTATTAGGTGAAAAAAACCCCAAACAAACACCACACAAAGAGCCATTCCTTACACCGAGCTCAGAAACTCATTTGCTAGTTCTCTCTGGTGGGCATCCTGGGCATGGCAAACCTATGGATTGGCACCATCAATTACTGACACCAGTGAGCACTTATTCACCTGAGCAGCCACAAAGGGTCAAGGAAGGCCATCATATTGTTCCTCCAGGTACTGCCTCTCAGTGCTCAAAGGTATCACACCTCCCAGCCCCTCAGGTTGCTTGCTGCAGTTTGATATATGCTGGTGTAGGATAATGCATTTCCCACAAAAGGATTTGGTGAGACCCTGATTGAATCAAACACAGTTCCACTCAAAGCTCAGAGTCACTGTAAAAAGAGAACCAATGAAAAACCTCTATAATTATTTAGTTTTACATTTGCAATCTATACTTCTGTTATTTTTGTTCTCCAGCTCTTGGAAAGCGGTGGTGCCGTTCAGGCGTGATTTCCCCCACCCTCTCCTTCCCCCCAGGGCTTGCATATGCTTGACACTACTTGGAAAACTGACTAACAGGGTGTTCACTTTTACCAGGCCATTAATTGATAACACTTAATTAATCTGCCGTGTGAGAGATCAAATGAAGATTGTGTCCCACAACCAGCAACATATATTGACTTTGTTATTCCAATTATGTGTCTGACCAGAACAGCCCTTTGGTATAAGACTTAACCTTTGAATCACCCTCAGCACAGAACTAGATCAGCTGCTGGGGATCTGACCTGAAAAAGACCTTGACACTGCCAGAGCTCTCTATGTGCTTGAAAATGTTCCACCTTGTGCTTGTCATAGCCAGTGTTCATGTCGTCGTTTGCAACTACATTTGCGTGCTGGACACGATTCTCCGATAAGCAGCCGATAATTAGCAGGGAGCTCTGATTACAATTTGCTGTTTCACGTTGGCACACATTTTTGTTTATTTTGCTTTGTGGTATTGGCTTTTTTTTTTCTTTAAAGAATGCCCAGAAAAGAGCAATTAGTTTCAGCAGCAATTGGGTAAATGCAGCAGACAAAGAGAGCAAATTGCCTTTAGCAGACAATTTATAAATCAGCTGTAGATTTCCAACTCAGTTTTTATTTTTGTTTCTGTGGGTTGTCTTCCACTAAATTGATGGGTAACATCATCAGAGGCAGTTTTGGTGTCATTTACTATAACAAAACGTAATTAAAAATATATTCATCAGATTTCCTGTGGCTTTCTACAAGGACAGTGAACAGCAGCAGCATAACGAGGAGTAGCAATTGACCTTCTCTAGCCGCTAATTTTGTGACTTTAAATCCATGTTTCTTCTCCCACAGAAGTCAGTATAAAATCCAGAGCAGACATACCCAAAACTGCGTAGCAAATCTTAGTTAACATCCACCTGCCATGAACATTACATACCATTTTGTCAGACATGGATCTGACCAGGATATGGATGGCTATTTTATGGTGCAATTTTCTGTAACGCAGCCTTTCTCCACTAACACCCTTTCCAACCAGAGGTAGAGGTTAGCGTGCAAATGTGACAATGAATTGCACAATGATGAATTCTTCAGAAAAGAACCCGAAGTACAGCAACACTTTTTTTAAGGGAAAAAAGATCATAATATTATTATAAACTAACTTCATCATTAGAGCATAGAACTTAGCAATATTACTTGCTGGCATAGGATGGTAAAAAAACCAAACCTGGTAGGTCAGAGACAGATATAAATAACAAAAACCACAGAGAATAAGACCGTTTCAGGTCCTCCATCTTCTCTATTATTACAAACTAGTATGAAGTAAAACTGCTCATGGTTCTGACTCCACTGATGTAAAACCACTGAGGTAGCTCTAAACTCAGATAAGTCTGAAAATTTTAATAGAGATAGTTATGAATTTGAAGTTGCTTTAAGAAGGCAGAGCATCAGTCTGTTGTATTAGCAAATAAAAATATGATGAGTCCAATACCTACACTGTAATGTTAATCAAGGGGTTTTTTTAATAAACACCAGGAGGGGTAGCTGGTTCAAAAGATTCACTTATGAGGCTCTTACCCCTATGCTGGTACCTTTTAGACAGGGTTCAATAAATCACTAATTTTTTTGCAACACTTCTTCATAAGCAACAACTATCAAATTGTTTAATTTTCCTGATTAAATCCCATAGGGTTCTAATAATGAAAATCCCCAAATGTAGAAGCTAACAATGACTCACATGTACAGTGATGGTCTTGGAAACATTTTGTTTACAAAGTACTAACCAAGACAACAAGCTTTCCTACTCTTTCCATAAAATGCAGCAGAGTCTTTAACTTTTACCTGCCTGGGTAACTTGGCAAGCAGCAGAGCTGTGCAAAAGGTACTGTAGAGAGCTGTGCCTATGGAAGGTAGTGCCTGAAATCACCAGTATGGTAGCCAAAAGTGCTGTAAATCCACTGCAGAATGAACCCCCAAGAAACACCCCTAATATTGGGGTGGATCTTGAACCCACAGCCTTCTAGCTGAGGCACAGAACTGCTACCAAATGAACCAAAGGCAAATGAGAAACATTCAAAGATAAATTAATATATGCCAAGGCTTATGTGTGCTATCAAGCAATAAATACACTAGGAGTAAGAAGTGCAAAAAGTAATTAAGGTTAAGAAAGAGGCATATGCAAGCTATAAAACATTAGATAGAGAGGAGGACTAGAAATATTGCAGAAGGAAGTTAAGAGAGTGTAAAAAAAAAATTAATACAAGAGGCAGAGACAGAAGAGGAGATTGTATGAGAGGTTAAGATAAATAAGAAGATAATTTTCAACTCTGTAAGGCTCAGGAGTAAGATGTTGGAGAAGTGTCTCTAGGAGACGGTAGAGAAATTCTCTTCTAAAAAGCAGACACTGTGCTAAAGCAGATCAAAATCAGGTATTTCTAACTCCCCATTTGGATGCTCCTTATGGATTCTTGTGGTAATAACATACACATCTTGGATAAAATTGTGCAGCTTCCACAAAGGGCTGCAAATTGACCAACCCGCATACACATTATGTTATGTGATGATGTTATGGTCGTCCTTTGTAAGGACAAACAGATAAACTCCATTTGGTGTGAAACCACATTCAGTGGGGTAGCTTGAAGTGTTTGGAAGGATGTCAAGAGACAAGGTGCAAACAGGCCAGATAGGGCAAAAAGACTCAAAAAACCTAGCAAAAGTGATTTAATATTGGCTGGTCATATCAGTGAAAATGACATTCTAACTGCCAGAGGGATGCTGCTGCATTTAGGCAACAATGGAGAAATATGAAATGGCCAGAATATGATGGGTGGCTGTGGAACGACCTTTTTCATCCTTTTCTTCTTGAATGTGTTAATATTAACTATTTGGGAAGCTGCCACTGATGTAAGAACAGGTATGCCTTAACAAGGACTGTTTAAGTACACATAAGACACTTTCACCTGCAAAATCTATATTCAAACAATCAAGTCCTAGGCAGAACAGCAAAAGCAAAAGTATCTCTTTTTTCTGACTGTAATGGGAAAAGAGTGGTGGTGTGAAAGTTAATTTTGCTGTAATGCATTTCCCTCCCCACCCTGTGTGGTTTTAATTCTTAGTATTTCCTATGTAAATATTTTTTGAGTATTTACATTGAACAGTGTTAAAGTTCACCACTTACCAAAGTTTGAAAAATACAGCTAACAAGGCGCATACTTGTACCTGGACAGTGGTGGAGGTGGCAGCACCACCTGCTCAGCCAGGGCCTGGTTAATGAATCCAAGGGAAAGGTTGGAAAAGGCTGCAACTCACTTCCTCCTGTTTGTCATTACATCTGACCACTCAAAAAAGAAAGTGACTGTAAATTCTAATACAGCCTGGTCACCTTTGGCACAGGGCTGAGGAAATGAGACTTCACCGAGACAGAGGACCCCCACAAAAAAAGTGTGAAAAATTGAAATGACAAGGTTGTGTTGATAGCTTGTTGAATAAATGAAGGGAATGAATTGAAATTTACATTTATATAGCACCGTTCATCTACACTGTATCACTCAGAACTAAGGAGATGGTGGAAGGCTTACTTTGCCAGCATAGCTGTGCTGGGGAATGAAGTAGAATTGGGCCAAACATCATTTTCCCAGAACCAGACCTAAAAAAACAGTGGAGAAAGGTAAAGAACCTGTGTAAAGCTTTAAAAGGGTGGCAACTGGGGAACTAAAAGTAGAGACATTCATCCACAGAAGGTTAGGAGGTGAGAAAGGTAGCGAGTATTGTTTTTAAGTTTAGGTCATGATTGCAGGAATGAAACAGAGTAAAGAATACAAAAAATTAATCTATCTCCTTTCTCTATTTCAATCCAGGAATAGGTATACCACCATTTCTCACTCAAAGAAGGTAAAAGCCTGAAGATGTGGGGATTCAATAACTCAGTTGTTGCATTTTTGCCAGTCCTTAAAGTTAGAAAATTCTTTCAAGAGTAAATCTTAAATTTTCTTCAGTTCATTTAAGTCTATTACTTCCTGATCAATTCTTGCTGAGCATGAGGTTCAACAGAAGAAATCAATCACAGTGCTCTTGATAACAGCCTTTTATATACTGGAAAGTGGAATCATGTTCCTGTTGGTCCATGGTACAGCTAAAGTATGGATCAGCACTTACCTCTGATGACCCGACCCTCATTTTTCCTGTAATGTTTCCAATATAAGGTTGCTATTAAAATACCAGAATACAGCACTCTTCAAGAGTCTAAACTGAGATCTTTTCCACGTGTTTGATTCATGTAGGTAATTGTATGTTGGATGTTTGGGAGACAGGCTAGCAATTACTGCTATACATTCTCTGACCACTTGTGCACAAGGAGAATTTGCCAAAGTAACATTTATATGCCTGTGGAACTCACAAGTTATTTATCTAATTCATCCTCCAGGGTCCTACAGAGGAGCTCACTTCCAACCTATTCTTTCAACCTCTCTGCTGGCAAATCCCAAATTATCTCATGCTGATGCTGCCACAAATCTGCTTTCCTTCAGCATTTGCCTCCTAAAAATGAAATGCCTTAAAAGCAACGAAAGAATATCCACAAGGCAAGAAAGGCTGACTGTTGCTCTGCTACCACTTTCTGGTGCAGTAAAGAGGTGGCTGAATTCCTGCATAATTCAGTGTTCAATACAGTCATTCTTCCAAATGCAGCAGAACACATGGAACACGGAGCACATTGCATTTTTCCAGTTTGTTCTGAATTTTAGGGCTATTTAGGAAATAGATTGAAAAGTATGTCTGATATGTAAACACAGCAGAACTTTCTCCTTTCCTTGCACCAGAAGTCACACAAGTCAGCCCCCAAATCATGAGATTTTAAAATGGGTCCACACTGTTGCACAACATTTTTTTTTTTCTGTGACAATTTTAGCTGACCAAATACAAGTCAAGAAAGCAAGTTGCATAACTCACACAAGACACATCATCCCATATCTGCTCCATGCTGAAAGCCAAATCCCACATGAACTGGACATGCAGGCATGCACATTTTCAAAGCACTTGCTCCCACATTTCCTTCTCCCGTTCTCCCCTCTCACCTACCACAGTGATTTCCTGACACCTATTCCCCAGCCATCCCTGTCATTCAGCTCTCACCCTTTGGCTCTCAGGGTTGAGGTGCAGGCCCCCTTCCAGCCTCCTGTTTACAAGACAGCTCAGGCTACTGTCCCACTTCCCCACTGAGCACTCATCTCCAAAGGGAAGGGTTTTTGTGAGCTGGAACATTTCTGACATGTCTATTTTCGTGGTGGTGGTGATGGGCATCCTGTACCTCCTGATCTCAGCTCTGCCCCTGCATCAGAGTGAGCAAAGGCACCCAAGGCAGCTCCTGAGAGCATTTCAAGCTGCAGCCCACGAACAGCCTGGCAAGGAACTGTGCAATACAAAATAGCACCAGCTCTGGTACCATTAAATCACTTCTTTGTGGTTCCTTTTACCCAGATGAAAACACTACTAATTCACAGCTACTAATTAATTCACTGTTTTCAACAGTCTCTATAATACATAAAGATTCATTTTACCATTATAATGTTCTTAATATAGTTATTTTGCGCAGCAATGGCAGGCCCTTGTTCCTCAACATTAACCTCTGTGCATAGCAATGTAGCATTGGAGAAGACAGTTTTGCTTAAGTGATAAATGCTTTGCTACAGGTGATAAATTTCCACTTTTTAAGAAGAGGTCCTTGATTTAAATTCCTAAAAGTTCACGTTTTATTTTATTGCAAAAACAGACTCACAGAAGACCAGTGGCTTCCCACCTGGCCTCAGATCTGACGTGCCTTACAGGTGGGTTCTGATGGTGCCTCTGGCAAAGACACCTCTCTACATGATACCAAGGAATTCACCCAATTTTGCTGGAAGAAAAAGGAGACAGCAAACCTTCCTTTCTCCTGAACTTCCTTAATTTTGCAAGTGCTTTCAATTAGCTCACAGTGAAATGGGGCCAGGTTTGCAGGCAGAAATAAACACAGAAGATTACAATAGCTCAGAAAAAAATAAGACAAATAAGGATCTTTGCTGAAGCAGGATTTAAATAAGTAAAAACTTTACTGTTGCTCTGGAGGTGAAATCAAAGATGGGAGAAAGATGTTAAATTAAACTTCAAGGGTAATCAAATGTTT
The DNA here is from genome assembly GCA_013398055.1 of Ifrita kowaldi. Taxonomy (NCBI): domain Eukaryota; kingdom Metazoa; phylum Chordata; class Aves; order Passeriformes; family Cinclosomatidae; genus Ifrita; species Ifrita kowaldi. The sequence continues at coordinate 96,771 of VZRS01005479.1, read as the reverse complement.
TTCACCTTGAGAGCAGAGTCACAGCCTGAGTTACAAAATGTTGGGGTAACATACTCATATTGAGGAAACATATCCAGAAGAGGAAAACCCATGCATATAAGAATCAAATTTTGGAAAATATAGTGCAACATTAAGCAGAAACAGTCATGGCTGGTAGACAGACAAAGAGCAGAGGGTTAAAGGAATAAATATGAAGAATTCTGTTGAGCATACAAAATCCATACTCACAGAATAATTAAGGCTGGAAAAGACATTTAAGACCTTCAAATCAAACCATTAACCCAGCACTGCCAAGGCCACCTGTAAACCATGTCCCTAAGCACAACAGATACATGTCTTTTAAATACCTCCAGGGATGGTGACTCCACCACATCCCTAGATGCCTGTTACTCCAAGACATACTAGAAAGAAGAGGCCAAAGAAGAAACTGAGTGGATGGCAAGGGAGGAAGGTTTGAAATGTGAGCAAGCTGTCTTAAACTCCCCGTTAGAAATTTAAAAGGATGCCACCTTGGAGTGAGGACAGAGTCAAGAGGAATACAGCACTTACTAGTGATGCCAGAACCTCTCCAGAGGTACAACTGGCTGGAAAAGAAGAATTATTTCCTCACATCAGAAATGGGGAAGTTATTTGCTGCTTTGAGGAGGAGCACAGAATGGAAACCAAGCTGAAAGCTGGCAAGACATTTGAGTGGCAGTAAAGCTGAGACTTGGAGATAGGACAGTGGTTATCCAGGGGCAGCCAGACTCTCCTCTTTGCCTGGTTCCCTGGGATAATGTCATTCTGAGCAAATGAAAGCAAGGTAGCTTGAGGAAAGTTGAGGTGGCTGATGAGAAAGGAATATTTTGTACCAACCACCAGTACCAAGAATCCCTGAAGATAAGTGGGTGAGATCTTATAAAAAGCCTTAGATGGCCAGGTACTGAGAAAGAGGCACAAGCAAAACGTCTGAGGATTAACAGTGTCAAGGAAAAAACAGACACAAATGCAAAATCAGCTCATTAGAGTAGGAAGAAGGAGGTCTACAGTGCTAGGCTGGGGGAAACATCCAGGCCTAGGCACGGACAGCTTGTTAGACAAAGCTCTCAGGCATCTTGTGAAAATTATAACATCTGTATGCTCATCTGGCATTAAACTGAGTTCCCAGTTGCTCCCCTACCATTGTTTCTTCTGCGGACATCGGGAAGTGCCCTAGACCTACCTGGTTTTTGCTCAGAAGTGAGAGCACAGATGGTGGACCAGATGTAGAAGACTTTGAAATATATTCATGAAGAGCAAAGGGGAGTTTGAGCAGTAGATGAGGAACCAATTGGTATTGAAGATTCAGCAGGGGAGATAGAAAGGTCGTGTATTAAACGCATGAAATGTAAATTGGGAATGTGGGGATGTTTTAGAGAGGGAAAGGAGCGAGGAAATTGGAGGCCTGGGGAAAGCACAGATAAGCTGAATAAACAAAATATAAAGAGCTATCATGGCAGTCATGTGCCTGCACAAAAGAAAAATGCTCTTCCAAAAAATAGATTCCCTATTAAGTGATTTTGCTTGATTTTTTCACGCCACTCATGAGTTATCAATCTCCCCACCCATAAAGACAAATGTCATATCGGCCCTAACCCATCAGCTATTCTCAATTTATCACCATTTAATATATATTAAAATGCTCTTACCTCTGATTGCAAAAACAAACAAAATAAGGCAACATAAATCAAAAAGAAAGGGAAAGAGAGATGAGGAGGCTGAAGAGACAGAAGGGAGATCTGCTGCTCAAAAGAATGGATTTTTTTTTTCTCTTGATCTTTGCATCCAAGCTCTCAAGGCCTCTCCACCACAAAAATACTCCAATGGTCTCATACTGTAAATCACATCAGTAGTTTATTAATCCCCTCACAACACAGAAACAAATGCTCAGCCCTGGAAGGAGAGTGGGGAAGCTGCAGAGTAGTAACAAACTCAGCAACCCTATGACTCTCTCTCTCTCTGATCCCATTATAAACTAACACAATATTTTTCTCCAATTTTCAGTCTGTATTGCAGCTCGGAGCAGAAAAGATACTGAAAGCAGCAGGAGCCAGGCAGAGGTGTCAGACTTCAGAGCGGACACTGCCTTGGGACCTGGGGGGGCCAGTAAATCAGTGCACGCTTGTCAACAGCTCCAAGCTGCAGGAATTACTCGAGCGAAAATAACAAATGGCTGTCATTGTGGAGCCAAAAACCTGTGATTATAATTATCACATCCCCAGTGACCTTGCATAAACTTTAATCCCTCTCCAATGGAGCATTTAAATAGCCTGCATCTACTGGCAGGGGACCGTGTCCCCTTAGTTGAAAATACAGAGAGTAGGAAAGAAACGAGCCACAAAGAAACCACCAAACCCCTCTGTGTCTTACAGCTTGTATTAAAGAGTTGTACAAGAAAAGCCCTGTCACTGTCATTTTAATTGATATTATATAGTCATCCTGAATTCAAAATGCCACGGTGGTGTCCAAACTCAGCTAATCCCAGCATCGAGCATTTTAATCAGATGAAAAGGTCAAATAACACCAAGTTTTCATCACTGCATTCAGTGGGCTGAGAAAGTGGGTATACAAGGTGTGTGGATGGGTTGCTGAGTCAAGGAATCTTCAGGGAGGTAACCTCCTTCCACCTTGGAGAGGTTAGCTCACCCTTGCAGGTCCCCCCATGATCAAGACTTGAATGAAGTCTTCAGGTTTAAGAAAGAGCTTTTTCCATGCTAAAATCAGGTATTTCAGTTATTTGGGTATTTTCATAGTACCCTTACATTCAGGACTAGATGTCTTTAATTACAGAATTAAAGACAGTTATCTGCTAGTGCCTTGTTCTGCTTCTCTAGGTTGTAAATGTACATCCATCCAATATAAGCAGGTGTTGCAGAAAACGCTAAGCTCTGAATCTCGGGAAAGGAAAAATTTTGATTCTAAAGGATTTCATAGTCTTCATGTTTCTGATCCTAAAAGGATCCTTTTGGGGAAAAAATATCTTTTCATGCTGCTCTATGAGTCCTCCAAAGCACACTGAAAGCATAGTAGGTGCAGGAAGTTGATTAGATTGCTTTGAAATTGTATGAACAAAGTTGCTCCATGATAATCAGATTACTAGTTCACTGAAATTGTTACACTTGCAAACCAGGTGATTTCCCCCAGAAAAAAAGCACCTCCTGGAGTCAGCACATGCTCCCATGTACAGGAAACCAGCAAATGTGGGTTTAAAATATGAGACTTTTTATCTTCCATACAGGTGTTAACAATGCTCTGCATGATCTTTGTACCATGGTATCACATAACAGTGATTTTTTCTTCAATGTTGCTGCAAGAAGACAAAATGAACTTATTACTGGAAAAGAGCTTTGCTAATTGCAGCGTCTTTCATTAGGTTTCAGAGAGAGTACAACAGGAGAATAGCACATTCAAATTAGCAATAATTTTAACAAATTCAAAACTTTTAAAACAGAGAAATCAGAGGAATATTAAGTCTTAAGGGAAAGCCATTTACTGAGACAGGGCAAATTTTAAGCATTTTTATATTGGTGTGTAGACTGGTGTATGTAATCCCGACCTGCACTTCTCCATGTTAATTAAGTAAAAGACATCTACAGCAAGAGGTGTATTTCCTAAAAACAGGGAATTGTGCTGTCTAGAAAAGCAGAAATACATGAAATAGATTAGTTCATGCCCAGAATAAGTTTTAACTATAAATGTTGGAATTAGAGATAAAAATATCTAAGAAGCAGGCTTTATACAATTAAAGGGCTACAGTGGATCACAGAGGTGCTCAGTTATTTAAGGTGGTTTTCCAAATCAATAAAACCCCAGAATATTTATCAAAGAGGGAATTCTTCCAAGCAACTGCATTAAGCAAAACCCTGCATCCTGGCAAGCCTCTGCCAGGCTTTCTAAACCCAACAGTGTCAGCCCCACTCAACAGGGCATTGAAACCACAGCTACAGATAAAACAAGTCTCCTTTCTGCTCTGTGTTAGAATTAGGATGTTCTTTGGAGCAGAGAGACAGTGAGACAGAGAGCCAGACCCTCACAGAGCCTTGCATGCCTGTGACACTCCAGAAATAAGTGGTGGCATAGGAGAGACAGGTCTTTTCAACCAGTGGCACAGAACAGGAACTGGATTGAATCCAGGTGCCCTCAGAGCCTGTGACATCAAAGCCATTCCACAGCCACCACAGAGTAACAAATTCTACCAGCCTCGTTCATCTGAAATGAAAATTCTCCATTTGCATCACTGCAACATAAATAAATACATTAAATATTGTGTAATAATAGCTTGGCATATTTATCCTCCACTCAGGAACCATTCCAAACACCTTCTCTCCTTTCGTGATTACCAATGTGATGCATTTGCCTGAGTTTAGAGCATTATATTCTATGTGTTTTGTGCATGAAGATCTGGTAAAATCCCTCTATTTATCCCACATATTGGTGATGAGCTATCACCAGTTATCTTTCTGGTTTGTTTCTCTTTTGACACTTAATCCAACCCCACTCCTCCAACATTTTTGTTCCATCTCATCTTGGAGAATGGGCAGTTTCAGAAATTTTTTCCTTTTCTTCATGCCAATAACTGTAAAACAATTGACAGTAACCATCATCAGTGTTAGCTTAACAGTTGTACTCAATGTTACTGGAGGTCTTCTCCAACCTCAGTGATTCTATGATCATTACAAGACCAACTTTCAGTTGCTTGTCTCAACTTGCATATATATTATTTTGTGAATTCATGTCTAAAACAAAAAAAAAAGACAAAATCTGCACTTTCCATGTGTTAATACTTGAAAAGACACTAAATCTGGCACAAAATCATACATAAAAATCTGATATCGTTGGCAATTAGCAATCATTTGCTATGAAGTTATTACCATGGGAGAGGGTGTTAACCTGTTTGTTTTTACAAATAATTATGAAACACCTATTATTTATCCCTTTCTTCCCTGTCATGAGAAAAATCACAGGTACTTGCCACCACAAATTTTATATTGCGATCCTATTCTGAGTACATGTTCATCAAAATTGAAATTTTTTTGAAATAGCTACTGCTGAACTCCAGAATTCCTTTGAAATTATAGGAATTAAATGGTTGTGAGAAGAGAATTATGTTCTATGAATGATATTATGAAATCTAATTTATTCTGGTATCAGTGGTCTGGACTTTTGATATAAACCCTTTGCAGTCCTGTGTCCCTAACATCCCAGAAGGTGTGCAATAAAAAACCAAAGCTGTGGTGTTTGTGTGATTCAGTGGGACCAGGTGACTGTACAAATGAGCCATTTTTAAGGAGTTTCAATTTCAACATAGAGCAAGTTGAACAGACAGCTCATAAAACTACCTTCACATTATGGGGCAAATTGCTCATCTCTGAATCACAGTTGCTCTTGGCTTCCCGTTCAGAACTCTTTCCACGAGTCCCACTGGCATTAATGGCAGCTCCACAAGCAGAACAAATAGACAATCATTTCACACTGAGAGGAGAATTTCCCCCACATGGTGTGTGTCCATCACACACACCCACCTTGCACCGAGGGAGGGAAACAACCCATGTGAGCCTCCCCATCCCTACCCCTCCGTCCCCTCCTCTGTACTCTGCTGCCTGTGGCCACCAGCACCAGGCAGGCAATCTGACATTTTTAACAGCTCTTATCTTTTCGTAACCCTGGCTCCCAGCTGTTTCACGTTTCCCTGCACTTTTCTGCAGCGATGCTGGGTTCACTCAAAAAGACAACCCCAGCTTACTGAAATGCCAAAAGCAATCTCCAGCTCTGTAATGTTTTGGCCTCCTAAAGACCCCATCCTGAGGAGAGGGTTACTCTGAGAATGCAGTGAGACCCAGATGAATAGAGATGTCACTACCCTTGGTGAGCTCCCATGTACTTGAGCTAAGCAAGGAACCTCACCACCCCTCAGCAAAAGTCAAAACCAGGTAAGAAAGAAAAGGCAGAAATGGGCTGCTGTTACTATTTACCTGCCGGTTCCGTGGGGTCCCACGAGCTCCCACAGAACCAGGGCAGGTTCAGTAACAGAGTCGGTAACAAAGAGCTGGGAAGGGAATCTGCTGTGGCCTTTATCCCAACAGGCGAGCACCATCACCCATCGAAGGGAAGCTAGCAAATCCAAAGTATAATGACCTACACAGGTTTTTCTAGGGGTTAGGGGAAGGAGGGGTCAGGGAAAAGGGACCAGTGGGAGAGTCCCAGGGGATGGACAAGGGGCCGAGGCCATCAGCCAGCCGGGGAGTTCAAACTGGAATATATTAACTTCACAGAAACCTGCAACCTGGAGAAACACCCATGGCACCCTCCAACACACAGGTGTTCACCGACTACCACAGGCTGCCTTGCCCCAGGTGAAATCACCCCCAGGGCTTCTGATCACCATGAAAATTTGGGTATTGGGAAATGCATAAGTATCTTGTCACTACAGTGTCTTTTTTCCCAGCTTTTGGCGAAAATTTACAGACTGGGATTATCTGTTTTTCAAAGTTTAATTTTTTCCCTTTCCAAGTCAGCCATACAGACCATCAGCCTGGTGCTGGATAGTGTTTAAACACCCAAAAACTTCAAGCACTCACCAATTTTTCCTACAAGAGAAATATCCAAAGTAATTGTTTCATATCTTGCCTTTTTAGTCCTATCTCCTTCATTTAGCCCATTCTCCAAGACACATATACTAGTATGAAGTTCAGACTGGGCTTGAAGAGGGAAATATCTACATTTAGAGAGGGTTTTTCCTCTGCCATGACTTCAAAAGTGTTTCTGAATCCTAAACTTCTCACAGTTTAGAATATGGACCCTGGGATCTTCATCTCAAGAAGCTTTTCTCCTAAAACTGGTGTGTTTTCCAGCAATAACAATAGCCAACCTGCTTTTTCTGGGGAAAAAAAAAAAAAAATCAATTTATCAGAAAGTCTTCCTCTAGAATCAGCTTCAGCCAGCATTGCCAGCTTTAGTCCCAGGTTTCCCCCTCAGTGTAGCTTCCTTCCTCAAGCTGACCTTCTGGAGCCATACAAATACAACAAAAACAAGAGCCTGCGTATTTAAAGGATCATTCTGATTGGTACAATTATGCCCAAAACTTGCACTATAAAACCTATAGGTTCAAAACTGAGAAGTCAGTTATGAGACGTGGAAATTGCATGTACTACTTTTTGATTTAAATTTTTGAGTCTGTCGCCCTCAGTTTCTTTGTCCTTTGAGGTAGAAATGTAGTTCGTCTTTCTTCTGGTAGGAAGCTGAAAGCACTCTGTTTTCATTCCTGATTCATTTCAGCTCTTTTCTGTGTGGGTAAGGTTCATGTGGTTTGATGTCTGATAATGAAGATTTGGCACAGCTTTAAATAAAAGTAATTAGGGAATCCATTGACCATAACAAACAATGGACCAAAAAAAAAAAAAAACTGCTGTAGAGAAGGTACTTCCCAGTTGCCCATTATAGCAATTTTTGCCTGTAATTATGATTCACAAATTTAATTCACTCAAAAAACAAATAGCTTTTTTTTTTTGCTTAAATATCCTAAATCAAGCATTAAATTACATCTCTTTCATGAATGAATCTCATCATTAGCTTTCTTATGTGAAAGAAAAAAAAAAGTAACTTTTGAAAATCTACATTTTAGGGGCAAGTGCAAGACATCTACACAACAAAATCCCCTGGTGCACTTCCTCATATCACATGCCTGTGTGGTCATATATACATATATGCACATCTGCATTTATGGATGCATATTTCTATATTTTATATATTTGCACACACACAAACATACAAACCCTATGAAAAATAAACCTCCAATGATAATGTGATCCCCACAAGACCAGCACTTCAATTATAAAGCAATCCTAGCACAAATCCAGAAAATGTCACTGTCACATGCTTCCTTTGTATGCTGTTGAAAATACCTCCAAAGTTTGGAAATTAATCACACAGCAATGCCAATCTTTTAAGCCAGGCATCTATGAACCAACCTCTTCCCTACTGAATGAATTACATTGAAATCATATAATTGCAGGCTGCCATTCAGTCACCCTTAACAATAGGAGACTTTGAAAATTGGAAATTTTTTTCCCATCTGACTCCCAACTTGCAAGCATGAAGCATACAGCAAAAGCTTGGTGCCTTTTAAATTACCTAAAATCTACATCCTTCAGACAAATGAACAGGGGAAAAAAAAAAAAAAGGGTGCAATTTAAGGGCAAATCATTTTGTGTTAATCCTTGGGAACTCAAAGCATGAAGATAAAAGAAGAAAAAATGCAGGTTTCACTTTGCTCATTATGGGACATTGACTTTCACCTAATAGTATGCAATTAAAATTTCTTCATGAGATTTCCTTATTGAAATAAGAAAGATAGTGCTGTGCTGAATGTGGTGATAGATCTGGTATAAACGTGCTTCCTGGACAAACTGATTTATCATGTCTCATTCCAGCAGTACTTTCTTGCTTGCTCATTTCTCATCTTATTACTGTGAAGTTGTAATTAAAGAGGATCCTCCCACGGAGAAGAGTTCTCCTTCAGGACAAGCTAAATTATAAATGCACTGTTCTTTCTCTGAGACCAATTTAAAGGGGCAGTCTGCTGTGGGAAAGATGCACATCTAATTCTTGGGGCTCCTGGCTCTGTAATTTTATGCAGGTCTCTTTCTGTTAGATACAGAATAAATTTGGTTTGCAAACTGGGTTTCTTGGGCAAATATACCTCTACAATTGACTATTTCAATTTAAATAGCAGGACAATTCAATTAAAATGGTATTGAACCACTGCGCCTGATTTACTTCGTAGATACTTCATGTATGATCACTCGTATAATACACCGAAATATTTCAGAGGGCACTGAAAAACTATTTAAGGAATAAAGAGCCTGTAAAAATTCTTCCTATTCTTCAGGGAAAATAGAAAAACAGAACAACATTTGACCGTAATCAACACTGACCATTATGAGATTAATCTGCCAGGATGACATTACCATAAGAAAACACAAGCAGTAGGCATGAGATCAATTTGACAACCTGATATCCTTCCTCTACCAAATTCTCAGCCCTTCAAACACAAAGACTTGGACCAGGGAAAATAAAAATAAAAATAAAAATAAAAATAAAAATAAAAATAAAAATAAAAATAAAAATAAAAATAAAAATAAAAAGCACTATTTGTTGCCCTATATTTGAGCTCATGTCCTCCTTGCAATAAAGTATCTGTATTGCAAGCAATAGCCAAAATCCAGGTTTTTTTAAGTGAAGGGATTCCAAGGAAGAACACCCGGTGGTGCTGTTACTGAAGAAGGTTCTTGTGCCTTTGTATCTGAACACCCCAGCCTAGGTAGATCAACAGAGGGTACCCCCATTAGACTTATTTTTGTTGTCCCCAAAGTCTCTAATTTATAGGAACATGAACTCCAGGAATAAGAATTATTCACACCACTTCACAACAACTCTCAAAATTATGTCCTTGAGGACCCTGGAAAGAGGGAATACGTGGGTGAACTTCATAAAACGGGGCAAGAAGAGAGGAATGCACTGAAAATTAGGGGTGAGATCTCTGAGCTTGGAATGCTCATCCAAGAATGAGAATTCTCTCTTAGCTTTGGAGTATATATGTACCTTAATATTAAGCATTACTGTCATGGTATCCTGCCTTTAATGTCAAAGTGGGATCTAAAGAAATTCAGATTTCTTGATAATGAAAATCCATCTGATACTCAAAAGGTTCACACAACAATGAGATAGTCTTTTATACTGTTACATCCTACAGCGTTATATTTGTCCTTGAGTCCATTAATTTAATTGCATCTCTGGATTTCATTTTAAAATATTTTATTGTAATCATAGGAGACAGCAATAATTTATTAATGTGCTCAGTAGCACTATGACACAGTAAGAGCAGCATTATATTTGCAGGCATATAATTTCAGAGCTAATTTCATAAAAGTATGGGTGAACTTGATCCTTAAATTAAAACCATTGTCCTTTGCTAGAGAATTAAGACAGGCAATTCATCCTGTGTCATATCTACAATATTTTAAATGTGATGCAAAGACCTGTGTAAAAGTGAGGTGCTTGTAGCAGCTGATATGACCATGAGGGTCTAGATTCCATGAAGAAAAATGAAAAAAAAAGTGTTCTGCTAATAGACAGTGAAATATTTATAACTGAGTATTTTTAAGTCCTCTCCAAAACATAAAACCTCAATTATTATATGTAAGAGTGCTAAGCAAAAATTATCTGATTCAGCTTCCAAAACCAAAACATGTTGTATCAGTAAATATCATTTCATCGTCTTCTCTTTCTTCTTTACATGTTTTCTTTCCCACTTTGCGAAGAGGAGAGAAATTGTGGCAAGGAAAAAAGGAAGGAAAAGAAAACAACACAGCACCCCAAAATCCCACCATTGCTTGCTCCATCACATTTTTTGCTGGTAATTCTATGTGCTCTATTAGTACTGCAAATTGTCTGTGCTAATGGGTTGCAAATTTTCATATTCCAAAATCCATTTCCAGTTTTATGGGACACACAAGGTCACATCAACATATTGTGTTTCACCATTTGTGTTTCCATGGGTGGCTGCAAGTCCTAAAGAAGGGGTAACATCAGATTGGCCACTGTCACTAGTGGGGTTCCACAGGGCTCCATCCTTGGCCCTCAGCTCTTTGACATCTTCATAAATAACTTGGATGAGGACTGGAAGGGACACTGAGCAGGTTCACAGATGATACAGAACTGGGAGGAGCTGTTGACTCCCTCAAAGGCAGAGAGGCCCTGCAGAGAGACCTCAACAAATGAGAGGGTTGGGCAATCACCAACCATGTGAAGTTCAGCAAGGGAAAGTGCCGGATTCTGCACCTGGCATGGGGCAACCCTGGATGTACAGAGAGGCTGGAGAATGAGAGGCTGGAGAGCAGTGCCATGGAAAGGGACCTGGGGATCCAGGTCGATGGAAAGTTGGATCTGAGTCAGCAGTGCCCTGGCAGCCAGGAGGGACATCCCTGTCCTGGGGGCATCAGGCACAGCATCGCCAGCCGGGCAAGGGAGGGATTGTCCCGCTCTGCTCTGGGCTGGGGCGGCCTCGCCTCGAGTGCTTGGGGCAGCTTTGGGCACCACAATATAAGCAAGATAATAAACTATTAGAGAGTGCCCAGAGGCCACAAGGATGGTGAAGGGCCTTGAGGGGAAGCCAGGTGAGGAGTGGCTGAGGGCACTGGGTCTGTTCAGCCAGGAGGAGACTGAGGGGAGACCTCATTGCAGTAACAACTTCCCGTGAGGGGAAGAGGAGGCACAGACACTGATCTCTGCTCTGTGGTGACAGTGACAGGACCCGAGGGAATGGCCTGAAGTTGTGTCAGGGGGGGTTTAGGTTGGATATTAGAAAAATGCTCCTCCCCCAGAGGGTGGCTGGGCATTGGAACAGGTTCCCAGGGCAGTGGTCACAGCACCAAACCCGACAGAGTTCAAGGAGTGTTTGGAAAATGCACTTGGGCACATGGTGTGACTCTGGGGGATGGTGCTGTATAGGGCCAGGTGGGTTGGACTTGATGATCCTTGTGGGTCCTTCCCAACTCAGCAGATTCTGAGATTCTGAAATCCACTTCAAATATCCTTTTCTATGAAATTTCTAACACATTTAGATATTACGTAAAAGGTGAGGTCTATAAACAGTCACAAAGCAGTTGGGAAACCAACCATTGACAATGTCACTGTTAGTCGAGTAAATATTCACAAGAAATTCTTTCTTTAGGCATATTCCCTGTACTGATAAAAACCTCAGTTCTGTTTGAAATTATACAAGGTATTGGTTGTAAAAAACTTTTTCTTGTTAGATGTCCTAACATAGAAAATATAAGTAAAGTTCAATAAAGTAACTTAAAACCTCAAATACTCTCACTCTGCTTTCCAAAGTGTCTAGGATCAGAATAGATCTACATATCTGAATTTATGGAGGATTTCTTGTGCAAAAATTCTCTGAAGATGCATATTGCTTGCCAATCTTCTGACAAGGAAGAATTTGTGTTATGGATGAATTATTGCCTATTAACTTACAGCATGGTAAATACAGCTGCTGTGGGCAGCACCTGGTCAGAGCCAAGCAGACAAGGAGCTGTGCTCTCACCAGCTTATGGAGTAAAGGGACAACCAGTGAAATTACAAGGCCATGCAGAAGATAAGTAAAGCCAAGAAGTGCCCATTAGCTCTCAGTCACAGGACAGGTGGGGACTCAGACATTGCCCATAAAGAATTACAGTCTAGACGCAGAGAATAAATAAAAGAGCATCCCCAACCAGGAGACTCCTCTCAGTCCCTACTCCCTTTTGTTCCTACCAGTTACTTCTGCTGGCTGACAAATCATCTCCCCGACACAATAAATTTGTTATGGAACATTATCTCAGGCTGAGGAAGGTCAGGATGTGCTAAAGGTCATGTATGTATTAACCCACGACATGAGAGTCCGCACCCTTAGTTTAAAACACAGTCTTAAATTATATACTATAGAACTGGCTATAACAGATCCCTCATAAACAGCCTCATTTACCTGACACGGTCTCAAGATGTGCCTGAGCACCTTGGAAACAGGCCTGTGTCCTGTTGCTCCAAGGTATTATTAAAGGCAAAATCCATGTTGTCAAACACTGGGGTTGTGGAGTTAAAGTCACAAAGACGAGGGAAATGGGGACAGTCTGATTACAGCACCAGCTAAATTTGGGTGCAGAGCATACACTGGATTAGGACCTGGTCCGAGAGAACCCAGTGGAGACCATGGCTGCAGGAGTCTGCACTTAACTCCAGGTTTACTTCAGCACCTACAGAGGTTGTATGTATACTTTATGTTTTCTGCCAGAAAAAAATAAACAAGAAGTCTTTTAACCTAGAAGAATAAAGGATACACTATAACAGAGTTTGGGCGTTCAAATATCTTTTGAAAAAAGTGGTTTTCTCCCTGAAGTAACATTAGATGGTAGCACTAGGCAGATGGTGAGTGTTGAGATTTTGGCTATACAGTACTGCTGACCAGTAAGTCAGACAAAATGAGCAGCAAAAGAGAGTCAATGTTTTGAATACTAGTTAATTAATTCAGAAGTAAGATATGTCTATAATATTTTTTTTGTATTTTAAAATTTATATGTCCACTATAAAGATTGAGTAAATTTTACTGTTTTGATTAAAATAATTCAATTATTACTTTCCCATTTATTTAATTTTATTGCCACTTTGCAGGAACTGAAGGAGAAAGGACAAAAAGACAAATCCAGGAAATATTAATTGTCAAGGGCTTTTTTAAGAGAAAAGTTTACGAATACTTTGCCAAATTTCATATTTTTTCAAGCAAGGAATTTTTTTATTCCCTTACATAATTTGTCCAGAAATTTTCACTAGGTCTGTGTACAGCAGAAAAAAAACCTAGAACGAGATTCAAAGAAAATTTCCTGATTTAACAGTACTTCCCAACTGGTCTATGTTGCTATACAACACTATCTTAAATTTTGCTTTTGAATAGTTTTCTCTTCACAAATCTAAGAAAGAATCTGGAATTCAGTAATGAGTATACCGTTACCTGAGCTCTGATACATCATCAGTGCCCACGACAGTTATCTCCTTCTTGGAGGATGAATCTGAGGTTCTTGGTCAAATCCTTAAACAGCTAAAACTTACATTAAAGGTTTTTTTAATAAGTGATTGCATATATTCAAGCATGAAAAAGAATGTAGGAATGTTGATTGTCTTCCTATATTTCACTCCTGGGAAGGGAGAGAGACATTGAAAATCTGTACAAAAATTAAAAGCACAATCACAAAATGGTGAACACCTTTTTTATACATCACTGACCAGATCCTATGTCAACCCTACCATTTTCCCTACTCCTCAGCCTTAGAAATTGTAATTGTTGAGATGAGATTAAAAGCTTTTTCTCAAGGACTTGCCCACCATCCTGTGGAAAATACAACCAACTCACCAACTCTGAATAGCAAGAATTTTTACTTCACAAAACCCTTTGCTCCAGTCCTGTTTTAACTGCCAGAGTAATTTTGGAGTAATTCCTACAGAAGCCACAAAGTCCTGACCCTACAGCAGCTGTGATGGGGCTGTTACCACCAACAAGGGTGTCACCAGATGAGAACAGCACAGGTTGCCTGTGTGTCACAGCAGTGCCCAAGGGGAAGGACACATCAAAGCTGCATCCCAAAATCAATCTGGTGTTCTGGAACTAAACAACTGAGGATTCCTCCACCCTCTCTCCACTGAGGCTGTCCCTGAGATTTGAATTCAATACTCAACTGTCCTAGCTTCTAGGCATGAAGTCTACACCATCCACCTCTTTTAGAGAGAAAGGCACTCAAAAGTACGAGTTATGTAGTGCTGATAAAGGCCTTTTGGGCGCTCATCTGTGACTCCATAAATTACACAAGAGATCTTAGGTCAGATTTAGACCCCTGTGTGTCCAGTGGCACTTCTGGGTTTTTAGTGGACCCAGGCAAGAAGGGAAGGAAGGCAAGAACCTGCCTTCCCTGAACTTGTTTTTTTTCACCAAACCAGAAAAGACAGCAGATTTTCCATCACAGCTGAGAGTGGGGGTCATGAAGTTTTGATGCTGATTCATCAGTTCTTAATCTGGGGGAAGAAAAGGAGGAGAGAAAGAGGGGTCAGCTTATTAACATCTCCATATAGTACCATTTACTTGGAATTCCCAACTAACTGTGAGATTTGGGACAGGAGATCAGGAATTAAAGGCCAGTAAAAGGTTCTGGCTGCAAACAGCACTTTTGACTCACTTTCCTTGACAGAAAACCATTCTCTGGCAATTGTGGGAAAGGGAAATGTTGGCTTAGTGCAAAGCGCAAACACAGAAATCTTTTAAAGACACAGATATCTTGTATCTCTGCCTTCAGTGAGCTGTTTCTCCTTTTTATTCTCATTTTCACTCTCCGTCTGTCTTCATTAGTCTGCTGGCACTCTGCTAGGATTAGTGAGCTAGTTTCCATGGTTTCTTATTTTCACTTTCTATCTTTCTTTGCTTAACTCATTAAATTGCTCATTACTTCACTGCACTTTACAGGAGACATATTTATTGTATTAGTTACACAATGGCCAGATTAGTAAGTGATAGGCAGTTTGCTATTTGAAAGAACATATTCTAATAGCAGAAAGGAAATTCAGGAGACACAGATATTATCTACTAGTTGTAACATAACTGGGATAGCTAGTAACTGCTAAATGTTTACCCTTTATCACTAGAAATATGCTACATGATTATAAAAAACTGGTGCAGCGCCCACACTGCTCTTGCTCCCCAGCAATGGGAAGCCACAAAGCACAGCTCTAAGGACCAACACCATCTTTACCTTCTCCTCTTTATCTTCCATGACAAATTGCCATGATAAATATGCCCAGACCATGGCTTTTCCCAAGGTTGGGAGGAACCCACCCTAGCCTCTCTCTGACTGCTGGGGAGGACAGGAGCAGGGACAGCAGGGAGGAACCAAGGCATCACAGGTATCATCCTGGCCAAAGAAAGCCCTCTTGCATGAAAACTGAGCTCAAACTCAAGAGTTTTGGCTCCAATTCTCAGATTTCCACCACGTTTGTGCCAATTGTATTACAAGGAAATTAATTCTGCAACTGATACTCATGTCCTGGTAAAATTCTTGAGTAAAATGACTATTCACTTCAATGGGAACACAGTGGGACTGGTTGAGACTACTCAGTCAAGCTTGTATTCAAAGCAGTTTTCAGTCCTGATTCGGTTTCCTGTGGCTGGCCTCTGGAGTTTTTTATTTGTTTGGTTTTCTGATTGTGCCAACTTCAACACCCACTTCTCTGCCAATTCACCTCCACTGTCTATTCTTAATTCTTCTAATAAACCCCACCTCCTCATCATCTCCATTCAAGTACAGTCCCTTTCCCTCTCTGGTCAAGTCACCAAGGGTGCAGAACAGGTCTCTCTACCTTGCACCTCTCACTCACTCATCTGATCTTTCCCATAGTCAAATCTAACCTAGTTGATTCAATTGTGCTGAAGTTTCTCAGAGGCTGAATGTAATCATCCATGCTCTGTCTCTTTAGTTTGACAGGCCTCCAAGACAGAATTCCTTTCAGCTGAATTAAGATCTTTCCTGCAGTTAGTGAATAGTGTATACAGGGGTTCATGCCACTCATTCATCTTCTCTGGGAGTTCATTTATCACTCGAAGGTAATCTACTGTGGAGAATTTTGATCAAGAGGATGCCTGATTTTTTTTTTCTTTCTTTTTTTGGTGGTTTAAAGAAAATCCATTAGTTTTTAAAAGATTAACATGGTCCCTTGGCCAAACTTTGTAGACATAAAGGGCTCATCAAGGGATTTATGAAATGTAGCTTTCCTTTTTATCTGAGTTGTATGGAAATGAGATTTCCTTTTTCTCCAATAAACCCAATGAATGCTTTTATTTTTTAGGATGAGAACAGGAGCAACTCCCTTTCACCATCCTTTAATGTTAGCCTTCTGCTGCCTGCTTTACCATTTCATTTTATATATTCTGGCATAGGAAGAGCTGATGTTTGCTAAGTTTGTCAGTAGGGCTTTTCTACAGTAAACTTTATCTTGAATTCCTACTAATAACAGTTTCGCTCTTCAAACTATATCAAATCTGTCCCAGATTGCTGTTCTATCATTGCCCTTGATGGGGAATAAGATCATCTTTTGTCATCAAGAAGAACTTGTTCTCTTGTATTTTTCTGTCCTGTAAAGCCTTCAAAAACTTTAAGAATGCTGTATCTTTGAATATTTTGTATTTCTTCAATTTAATTAATTCTCTTTAAAAATATTCTTGATGCAATGCAGTGAAACAAATATATATCTCCCCAAACTTCAAAACAAGAAATATATGAAGGTACAGCAGAATAGCTCATATAAGTGAGACAGACATGAAAAAGACATTATTAAGGTTGGAAAGCCCCAAGAGTGACCCATTTATTTCTCAGAGCTGTTTGCAAAACACATACACTGCAATTCTGTATATGTATGTTGTTTCTTAAAAGATAAATCCTTCAGTAACCCCTGCTGTATAAAAATCCCACTGTTCAGCCTAAACAAGAGACTGACTGTCCCTGAATCACAAGCCCACTGAAAAAGGGAGACAGAAGAACAGGGTTTGATGATAAAGGGAAGAGGAATGTGCTACTTGCAGGCAGGGCTGGTGATGGAGAATCAGCTCTCCCTTTAGCCATCCTCAGGCAAAGCCGAGCTCCAAGAAATGGTGCTGGGAGTTTTGCAAGGTGGAACTTGTTGATACAGTTTCTGATATGATGAACATGGATTTTTTCGTCATTGTGACTGGAATTACCATCACTGTTAGAGCTTCTTAGCAAAACCAAAAACTGGAAAGGTTAATTTCCTTTTTGAACATCTGCATCTAAAAAATTCTTTTGCATTTCAGTGAGTTTTCTTTCCATGATTTGTGAACCATAAAATGCATAGGTAAGCAAGAGAGTACTTTTCCAGTTTACAAAAAACCCAGACAAAAATCAAATACTTTTCACTGTTTCTGTGCTAAAATTAAGACTTTTTAGATGCAAAATTACTTTCTCCAGAAACTTACAAAATAGAATGCCTGAAATACTTTTAAAATGTTTCAATACTTTTTAAATTGTAATAAAACTTGATATTTAATTATAAAAAATTAAAACAAGTTAGTTTAAAAACTCTACTCCTGCTTACTTTGTCTTTCATCTGTATGTCTTTGGCACCTGATGGTACCAAATTTCATTCTCTCCAGAGCATGACCCCTGGCCAATCCTTACACCAGTTCTGTCAAATCAGGGAGACCATGTTTCATCTTTGAAACTATAATACCACCAGAGCCTGGCCTAAACTGGATATCTGGCAGAATACACCACCTCCCCCAAGGGGGAGTGATATCTGGGAGAGTTCAACCTGAAAACAGCTTATGTATTCACTCAAAAATTGTTTCCCATAGAGGGGAGGGGAAATATTTTCACATGTACTCTGCCTATAAATTAAAACATTGAAAATATCAAAACTCTTTCACATTCAATCCAAAAAAAGAAAATTTGGACCAGCTCCCATTAATCCTTTCTGAATTACACACTATAAGCAGAAAACACAGCTCTGTGGCTCTTCTGTTACTGCCTTTGAAGAGCAGACATATCTCAATTTCATATTTTTATTAAATTGAGAACTAAAAAGAGTGTGCCACATTTTAGCACATTATCCAGCATGTGTACTTAAGAACCTAACACTCCAAGTACACCTCTTCCTTGACATCCATCACCAGGTGGTGGCACCAGGGCTTGACACGCAGTGAACTGACCCACCAGAGACACACCCACCCCACCACACTCAAGCACTGCAGATTATTCACACCCAAAATCTGCTGTCCCACCACAGCATCTTGCTCACCATGCCACTTCTGCATTCAGTCCTATTTAGTGTGTCCTGTTTCCTATTCAGTCCTATTTCAGTGAAAGCTCAGCCCTGCAACATGCTGACCCTCTTGTCCCCACTTCATCGAAGCACTGACCTGTGAGGACACGAGTGGTCCTGCGAGCCTTGAGGTCCAGCACTGGCTCAAGTGTGTTACTGGATTGGAGCCAGCGTGTTTAGCATGTGACACAATCAACTCCTTGAGACTTTTAGACTGGTATGTTGGAGAGCATTTTTATTCTGTGACTGCTCTTATTTGTTTTGACAAAGATACTGTGCTAATAAAGTTAACAGAGTTTTGCTTTTACTCATTAATGAAAGCATTCATTAACACATCATGGGCATGTCCCTGTGTCTATAAAACACAGTGTGGAAAACTCAGTAATTATAAAATTACGGATTCTATGCCACTACTGTTATTATTATTTGAAAATCTCTGATGGAATTGGTACAAAGTGCAGAAATTCCATCTCTCTTTCATCATTACCTGAACCTGTAAAGTGAGAAAGCATGCAAAAAAGGCCTAATAATTCACCGTATTCCCCATCTTGCTGCTACCACAATATAACTGCGTATCTTGTTGTATATTATTACTTAAATAAAAGCATTGATACTAATGTCCTAACATTTTTAATTTAAAGGATATTTTCTTTGTTACATTGTAATGCTCTAAATTGTGTGCAATTACCCCTCTTTTCTTAGAAAGACTTAGTAAGGAATAAGCAGAAGCAATTAGAATAAGAACAGAAACATTAAGTATTAAGTAAAAGCAAAAGCATTGGCTTGCAAGGAACCTGTTGCTTATAGAAGACAAGATTATTGTATTCTTTGTTTAACACTCAGGCAGCAGAAAGCAGGAACTGCTGGTACTTTTTATGGCAGTCTGCTGTGATATATCAGATGCGGCTCCACAAATACTAGTAAAAAACTATAATTGCACTCCAGAGCAAACAAACTTCTTCCGAGCATTGTAATCGGAATGCATCATACCCAAGTGGGTGCAGGAAGGGCTCAATGAATCAAGCTGTCCTAGACCCTAACTGAAAAGGCATAGTCTGCTTAAAAGAAGCACCAAGGGAGCAGAAATACTATCACCTTCAATGACAATGGTTATCTGGTTAATTTAGCAGTCCCTCTCTTCCTCAGCTCCCTGCATCCAAGATACTCTACAACCTTCTTGTCCAGGCTTCCACATGGCCTGAAGCACACCAGAAACAAGGGGCTCTGTCATGACAAACAGTTTGTGAATTTGGCTTTGTTAACCCAAGGTTTGAAACCTTCACTGGGCCACGCCTGCAGACATGACAATGTGCACCCTTTAGTACTTAGCTTGGTGTTCATGTGGCTTCTGTGAGACAAAGGGGGGCAAAGTCTGATGCTCTGCAGACACCCTCAGCAGATGTCCCATGGGGAAAATTGATCCCATGCACAGATCCTGCCTAGCTCCTTTCCTTCTCATGGGTAGCTGGAGAGTGGTCCACAAGCCAAATGCTTTGCTCTGTTTGCTGTAGCCTGATTCTGGCTGCCACTGTAACCCATTCCTGCTTAATCATAGGTTGCTTCAAGGAGAAAGAATGTCCAGGAAGAAAAAGCATTAATTATTCTGCTGGTAATGTAGGAAAGTATGGGAATTAAGTTGTACTTGTCAGGTACATGAGATAAACCAATGCAACCAAGAAGAATCCAGCCTCCCAAAACTTTTCTGCACAGGCAAGTACCTCCTCACATGTGGTACCATGCAGAAGTGTGTGGCTTGAAGAGGTGACGTGATTTACCCAGTGAGAAAGAATGGGCATTCAATTCCAGTCTGAAACAAGGAACAAAAGCTATATGGTAAATCTATATGCAAAGAGATTTTGCCCTCATTCCTGAGCTAATTCAGTCTGTTAAAACTCCTGCAGTTTTCAATGAAGCAAAGACGGAACAATAAAAAAATAAGAAAATTCTGTCTGGATGTTGCCAAGTGCATCCAGAACACTTGATCCCTCTGCTTTTCTCTTTGCAGCATACAGGGACATATGTGAAAAGACGTGAAACAGCATCAACAACACAGATAAGAATTAGCAGAAATACTGAACCTGAAAAAGATTAAATAGTTTTAATTTAATAAATTAAAATATCAGACTACTGAGTAGATTTCAATAGGAAAAGAAAATCCAGTATGATGCTATTTCTGGTCCGCATCTCATTTGTATTCCCTTACAAAAGCAAGAGTCATCCTCACCTTTTTCTCTTTTATTTGGTATTAAATACAAATATTTTAGAAGAACACTGTTATCAAACATTGTAATGTTTCCAGGTATTTATTTCATTACGCGATAAAAAGTATTTACCACTATTGAACTAAGTTTAAATATGTACATGCACACAATGCACCCAAAGGGAAAAGCTGAATGTCATGGCATAACCATCTACCTCTTCTAAGCAGTGGACCCTGCTTAGAAGAAAGCTTGATAAGAACTGGTCAAGAAAGGCGGGTAAATTAGATAGGAAACTGTCTTTATCAGATCTCTGTGCTTCACAAGCATTCTGCTCTTCATGTTTTACTTCAGGAGTGAACAAAACCTGAAGAAAATAATTCATAAGTATTTTAGCTAAAGGCTCTGAGCTAGTGCTAACACAAGAACGTGACTTCATTATAGGCCCCAACAGAGAACCTAACTATAAAATATCTCTGAGCATCTCATTACTTCTAAGTCTTCCATTTCTGCAGCTTAGACCCTGGCCAAGTGGCAGCATCCAGAAACACTCTAAAAATTCACTGAAATAAGTATCTCAGTGCCAGCAAGGCTTTTAAAAATACCTTGAATCTGAGTAATATCAACAATCCATTCTGGTGTGCTTCATATCCAGCTGTTTTAATGGAAAATTACTATATTTAAGTCACATTTAGATCAGTTATTTAAACTACAATAGAAAAAAAAGTGTTTACAAGCAATACACAGTTTTCTTTCTTTTTGATAAATATTTCTATAGTTCTATTTCTTAATACTCAATTCATTTATACAGTTATAATCAAAACCTACTTCATTTACAATACCTGTTTGATATCTAATCTATTCAATACAGCAGCAAGTTATAGATGTGCTGTTTCATATCTGTAAGATAAAACAAATGTTAGTCACCTAAAACATCTAACATATAAAAAAAATACAAAAGCATAATGATGTTATCTTGTTAGTACTATATATATGCAAACATCCTGTAGACATTTCAGCCAGGAATAATAAGAGATCCTCAGAAGATAGGAGCAACAAACCAGCAGGCTTTAGCCCAAACTGCAGACCAGACTAAACTCCTATGGAGTAGTTCAATCAAATTTACACCACTCCAGAGTATTACTTCCAACATTTTTTAAAATCACCCCAACACGAGTAATGCTCAAGTATTACTACAGGATTACTATTACTCACTGCAAGAAAAACATAATTTACTGCATTTCTTCTTTAGTCATGGTTTTCCTGGAATTATCTGCTCAGGTTAAGATTGATTTGGCTAGTCTATATTAGCCAGACAGCAAAAGCAAAAATTCTGCCATAGAATATATGAACCCAGTAATGAACAGGGAACTTCTCACTATAACACTTGAAGGAAAAATCCTGGCAGCATGCTAAATATTTAAAGACAGCTCTGGTAGCTCATGTAAAAGTGTGAGAAAACCAGAAAGATTTTAAAGGTACCAAAAATAATCCAGGATGATTGAAGGCAGAGAAAGAGAAATTGATAATAATAAAAAGATATTCTTTAATATTTTGGTTAAATGAGGCTCTGAGCAACCTGCTGTAGGGGAAGGTGTCCCTGACCATGGCAGTGGGGATGTTGGAACAAGATGATCTTTTAAGTCCCTTCCAGCCTAAGCCATTCTAGGATTCTACTGGGCAGCTCAACAGCATTAGACTGTGTCTTGTGGAGCTTTCTCTGCACTCATATTCAAGCCAATGCTTGTAACTCAGGGCTGGTGTTTGGCACACTCAGCCCAGCAGAAAACCCTCACTCCTTTCCCCTTGTTTGGCTCCTTCTTCTTGCACAGCCCATACAGCTCCCAGAGGGGCAAAAGCACGGAGATGGCACAAATCCCTTCTCTGCCTTCAGGAACGGAGCACTTGTGCCAGGGACACTTGCAGTTACTCAGATAGCACTCGGTCCATCTGACCTAATGGTATCTGTGTCTTTCCATTAATTACATGGAAGTGGCATCATTTGTTAAGCTGGTGTGAAGGTATGACACCGGCGTATCAGGTCCCCTTAAAAGTACATATGAGTAGGCAGAGATAAAGAGAAAGAGAAATCTTGAGACCGAAGAAAAGAGGCACTATTAAACACTTTGTACTTATCTTGCTAAGGAAGAGCTTTGTTCCAGGGGGGAAAACTCTCTCTTTGAAGCTATCCAAACAGTAAACAGCCCATTTTTTAAACAGTGGCGTATCTACAGCAATGCGTACATCAGAGGACTGGCATGGAGAAAGCACTTTTTCTTAGAGATAAAACAGCAGAAATGGTCTCTTGCACTGGTGATAATTTGGATCTTCTGTTTTACTTGGATTTTCAGGAAAAATGCAGAAAAATCTAATAATCCCTTGGAAAATATATAGATATTAAGAAGTGCTAAGTATGCTGATTCACTGCTTCTTGCAACATGTTCCTCTCCAGAGAGAAATAATAAAGGTTTCGAAGGCTTCTCGTCATATTTGTACTCTCTGTTTTAAGAAACATCAGGGCTCTTATGCGTTACCACTGTCTGGACAGATGTTTTGGTGTTGTAGGTCCAAAATGAAGATGGCATCCACAGCCCAGCTGTTTCACACAAATGCTTGAGCTCTCAGCCACGCAATCACATGCTGAGCTGGCAAGCGGCACAAGGGATAAGGAGAGATTTGTTCCTTACGGATTCTAAAGATCCATATCCTAAAGATCTTAACTTTCTTAGTGAACTTTTTCTCTCTATGGGAAGCACTCCTGCACCACTTAAGCCCTTCAGGCTTGCCCAAGAGACGGGTTCCAGGCCTGCTTTCATTTCTGGGGATTCAAGCCTCCAGTGCTGCCTTTGTTCTTCCACAGGAGAGAGGCAAAGGCTGATGCCAGACTCAAGACGACAGAGGATGAGGAGCAAAGGGGAAAACAACTGCAGCTCCATACTGGAACCTCTCCTCAAAGACAAGGAGCTCAGCTGAGCTCCTTCCTATGGAGAGGTACAAGATCTAATTTTTCCTTCAAAACTTAAAAATGCCTTCTAGCCTTTAGCTGGGTGAATATAATTCTGCTGACAATAATTCATAATCTGGGAGGGCGCTAAAAAACATAATCTGTATTACAGTGATGCCATCCCAGACGTTAAAGCTTCTGCAGAGCAGAAAGCTGCCATATTACATTATTTCTTCTAGTTTTGCAATTTAAATGGAGAGATCAACATTACAGCCTTGGCAAGCAATGCAAGTGAAAATAGACACTGTAAAAAACATCATGATTTCTGCTTCTCATGCAGCAACCACCCATTGATAAAAGGTGGCACGTGTTTCACTCCTTCACAGACTCACTAGTAAATAATCATCAATTTACACATTCTAGCACAATACCTCAGCCAACAAATTGCTTCTTCAAAGACTTCCTTTTCCCCTGGAAGCACCACTTCTAAGTGTGTTGAAATTACATCTTATTCTTTTCTTTGAAAGATCTCTCACTGCACAGCCAAATAAAGAGAGATCATTTGCATAATTCTTCTTTTTAAATTACTTCAGGTTGATACAGGTTCTTTAGTGAATTGTTATTCAGCAGGACATGGTCAGATGCAGATAAAGTGCTATAGAAGGTGGAAGTTAACATCCTCGAATCTGATCAAATAACATTTCAGTTTTAAACTGATACTGTAAATCACAAGGAATTACAAAGCTCTAGCTTGATTCAGCTGTTGAAACAGATTTAATATCAGAGCATCCTTTTGTTCAACAAAAGATTCTGCTCTGTGCCATTCTCAGGCTTGTAAGCACAGATTGTCATTCTAGCAGTCCCTCACAGCCAGATGGATTATTTCCCTGAGTAGGTCTGATCTCTGACTATATGCTGACTATAAAATAATTGTATTTAATATAAAGTTATTATGCAATTGCATATATATTACAGGTATAAAAGCAATAATAATTAAACAGTTGCTTTATAAGGCTATTTTCAGCTTCTTTGATTGCATCAAACTGTTTAATAACTTCATAACTCCAAATGTTCTCATTTCCTTTTAAAAATCTACAGATCTGTTATTTTCATTGTTGATATTGAAAGAAAACTTCTGTAGGGTTTTCATGAAGCTTCACAAGACTTGTGCAAAGGCTTGATTCTGCCTATCAAAAAATGTGAAGGCACCCAAAACCCCACATTGCAGAGACCACATCCAGAAAAACGTTTACCACTTGTGCTCACATGAATATTAAACCTAAATATCACAGTCTGAAAACAAGCATGGTCTTAATCTCATTGCTTATCTCTTAGCAAAATTCTCAGGGCAAGCACACGAGAATAATCTGTCAAGGGAAGTTGTGCAATGGCCATTTCTTGGTATTGCAAAAACAATTTTGGAATAGGTGCAATTCAGAGCAATCTTTTACTGTTAATAAAACAGCTGAGGCTACCAAAAGAGTCTTATCTTTGGTATGGTAGCACTTGGACCAGAAGAAAACAAATCCTCAGCAGTCATTTTGCTCAAATCCATATGCATTCACACACAAGTTCATATCCTGACTAAGGATAAAGCACTCATGGAACACTGCAATATCATATATTTGCAGCATAAAATATGCAACCTGAGTGTGCAGTGGGATTTTTGCATTGAGCTTTGAGCTTTTCAGATGTCTGGACCTCTTCTCTCTTAACCTTCTCTCTCCTCTGGTCTCGGCCTGAAATGGAGCCAAAGCACGGTAGGCAGCTATGTCCTGGTGTCATTAGAAAATGGGCATCAAGAGCAGGTGGATGTAAATCAGGATGGTTCTGCTGGGGTGAAAGGAATATTTCTTCACCGTCAGCATTACAGGATCTTGCAGTTCTTATGTGAAGAGAAGAATCAGAAATAAAAGTGTTGGGCTGTGGTGCCTTGCTTTGTTCCCACAAGAGTGGGGATGCCTAGGCAACTTTCCTTCAAACTTTGGATAAACTCCTGGTGATTCCCAGAATCAAATAGGAGGAGGCACATCATGCCAAATAATGCAGGGCTTTTCCATTGACTCAGATGCTGAAACCAGTTGAAAGTTTATGAAGACTTCTGTCTGAACTGAAACAATCTACAATAAAAATCACATGTTTTTCACATAGTTCCAGACTAAGCTCAGCAGCTGGATCCACACTGGCTTTGGGCTGTCTTTAACACTCCCAAGAAAATCACCATCACTTTTCAGCTAGCAAACACCTCTTGGGAAAAACTTGACTCTGGGTCCATCACCCAGTGTTACACCTGCCCACTTGTACCGTTTTTGATCTTCTCTGCTTCTCACTTTTAATGCTATTTACCCACTAAGAAGCACACTTATCACAATCCAGGCTCACTGAGAAGTCTCAGTGAGTCAAGGATGTTGCATGGCAGTAGCAAGAGTAATAATTAACACTATGAAAACAAAACTTAACTGCTAATTCCCTCTTAGGAGACTTAACAAATAACATTAGCCTAGAGCATAACTAAGTACATTTTAACACAGTTCTTTACAATAGGGGTTCAATTACCCACAGCTGATTTTTTTCACTGTAGTCATAAATTTAATACCATACTAATGAGTCAGTGAAGAGCAAACTGATGGGTAGTTTCATTAAGACTAGAGCTGTTAACAGCCTTTTCAATTAAACATTCTTTCTTCTGAAGATACATTTTGACAAAATGTAAATGTTTCACAGTTAAATATTGATTTCAAGAATTTATCATGAAAAACATTTCATGGATCAGGATGGATTCTCCAAACACCTCAGGGAATAAACAAAACAAAACTCTGCTCTTTCATGTGCAGATCTGGTATTTTAGCATAGCTCTGTTTTAGAAAATAAGTTTGAAGAACTGTGATTTCTTTCAGCACAAACCAGGAAAGACTTTCCAAAACTTCATTGGAAATGGAGTTCTTTGATCAGCTCTAACACTGACTCACTACTTTACATATCTGGGACTAAATACCGCCATTGACAGTGAATTTTGGCAGATTATTTTACGTTCCCTGGACATCTGGTGGAAAGAAAAAAGCAGCAAATGTTAAGTGATATCTGGTTAAATGTTTAAATTGTATTAATTATATCTGCTAAATGGACTACACTGTTTATAGACAAATGCTGATTTACTTTTGTGTGTTCATCAATAGTTTTGATCTTGTATTGATAACATGGTTGAAGCTATACTGCACCTCTATTAGAATGAAATACTGCTGAGTTTAATAGTTGTCCCTCTACTTGAAAAAGTTTCAGGCAATTCAAGGAAACGTTGGCTTAGACAACACAGAAAATGGGAAAATAATAGCACCAAAAAAAGTTACAAGACAACACAAACCCTAAGTAGTACTGGGAAATTAAAAACCAACATGCCAAATGAGATCAAAATATATATTTAGAAGACAGTTACAGATAAACGTTTAAAAATAGATGTAACTGATCCAAGGTCTGAAAGGTGTCAACTGCCAAGTTCTAAGTAAAATTCTTACTTTCTATCAAAAAAAATTTAAGTAGAGGGCGCAAGTATCATTCTTCAACTCAGTATGGCTGTGTAGATACTCAGAACTTCTCCAAAGTTTCTATCTCCAACAGAATTTTCAATCTCCACATAAATATGGACTCCAAATAAATACAGGATCCTACACTGATCTCAGAAAACTCAACATTGAACTGACTTTGCTGCTGATAAAAATGCTTTTGCATTTTTGAGTCTAGTCAAGCGTCTAGAAACATTCTTCTAGAAATGAGACAATGAAGGAATCAGAACAAAGCTGTGCTGTTATGCAGAAGATTCCAGTTTAGTTTACTATGCTGGGCAGTTACTAGAAATAATCCCTGCAGTAACAAGCCTGACCCAGCACAAACTGAGCTCGGAAGTTTTCAGTGATTCCTATAGTCTTTGGACCAGAAAACCTCATTGCTACAGAAGACTTCTTTCTCACATAAGTAAATTCAAAGTAAAGAGTTCTACATGCCTGGAAATCTGCACCTGGGCCCCAGGGATGTGCAGCATCACCCTCTGCCTCCTCCGTGACCTCCAGCTGGTTTAGGGCACGGAGCAGAGAGGGCTCTTTCTTACAGACAGCTGTGGGAGAGAAAGGTAAACCACCAACTAGACACCAAGACTTCATCCTATGAAATCAGGCTGAAACACCCCTGGACATCAGGAAGATTCAAATAAGACACTGTTTTACCCCAGTATGGGACTCAGTGATGCAGGTAGATTTTTTTCCTCTATTTTATATCTTCATTTTATGCCATGTTAAAGACAGACATAACCTACAGTTTATGCAGTTTCCTTCCTCTTCTTTCTAGAATTGATATTCGCGTAACATGAAAATTGTTAAATGATAGCAAAACACCAAAACCACATAGTTTCTGAGTAAACCAGACTCTTGTTTTGGGACCATCTTCTTCCTACTGCTTTTCTCCAGTGAGTCACTGGCTGTGTGCTGAGACTCCAGCAATTCCTAAGTGACATTAGAGACACATTTCTGAAACCTCCTCTTAGCAGAATCTTTAAGCCTATTTATTTTTAAAAAGCCACTTCACACGACCCCCTCTCCCTGAAACTGACACTTAAAAAAATCATAAATATGATGAATAAAATAAATGAAAGGGTGTGGAGTGTGGGGGAGTTGCCTGTAAAATGTTTTTTTTAAAAGGGAAAAAAAAAGGGAATTTGAAGGCTGCAGTGCAGGGAAAGTGTTGTTTATAGCAAACTGTGATATGCAAAGAAAATTGGCCAGGTGAAAGCATATGATTGTGTTACAGCAAACACCAGCTAAATGAATATCTGGCACTAAATAAATCTCTTAATAAAATTACTGCACTCTAGTACCCTACACACTCTGCATATGTAATAAAACTCTTTAAAATGAATAGCTGATAAGAAAATGAACCTGTTCAGGGAATGAATAAACACACTTTCACATATACACACAGAAATACCAAATGGTGAAACATACTCATAGTGATTATCAGACTGTTAAAATAATAACCCTGTGAAACAAATAAATCTGCCCCACAGCAAATTATGTCTCTGCTGTACTTACGGTGAAACCTTCTACAAACACCTGATAAAGGAATAAACCTTTTAAAGGAATAAATTGACTGTACAGTAAGGTTATCCGCAGATTTACACTGGACTGCAGTGATAAACCTTCTTTTTCATTAGTTCAATAGATCATAGGATATACAGTACTTACAAATGTTTCAGCATTAAATATAAGCTGGAATGCTCTGCTGTATGTATGCATTTGAGGCCAGGGGGTCAATAAATAGACTGAATGTTGCTTCACAAAATATCTGTCAATGTGCATTAGCAGAATACCTGATGGAGAGATGAGCTGGCTGTAAAACATCCCCTGCACACCCAAACCTCCAGCCCACAAACGCTAACGGCAGCCTGGGGCTCAGCAGGGCTAAAAATCACATGAGTTATTTAAAAGCTTCACACCATGCATACAGAATATATAAAAAAAAAATAATATACATTTCTGTTGGTGGGTTTTAACATTTCTAGATATGTCTGGCCCAAGAAATGGGCAGAACCAATGCCAGAAACTTGTGTCACGCTCTGAAAAATCAAAGTGCAAGAGATGCTGTGAGCAAAGGCTACAGTAGAGCTATAGGCCCTCCCCATGCCATGGCTCCCAACATGTCCTTTCATTGCTCCTACACAGAAAATGGAATGAGTCAGGATCAGGCCCCAGCTCCATCTTGGGGAACAAGAGCTGTTTCTTAATCATAATCTCTAACAAAATGCAGAAAAGAACATTTCCCTCAGGAAAAGAAAAAAACAACCAAAATCATCACTATTGGATAAGCTGTTATCAAACGAATCGTATATTAAATATGGACAGTTTTGAGAGTCAGAAAAGAGAGATTCAGCCCTCCGCTCCCCACTAGACAACCAAAAAGAAGACAGGAACAATCCTAGTTCATAGAATTATAGAATGTTTTGCATTGGAAGGCACCTCCAAAGGCCATTTAGTTCCAACCCCCCTGCCATGGGCAGGGAAGGCTTCCACTAAACCAGGTTGCTCAAAGTCTGGTCCAATCTGACCTTGAACCCTTCCAGAGATGGGGCATTCCATCCCAATTCTCCCTCCCGATTTCCAGCAGACACTGCATTAAGTGGCAGCATTTCAGACACAAATGCTCAGAGCAGCAAGGCCCCGCACGGGCTCTGCATGGGAAGCACAGAGCATCCTCTGCCTCCAGTCCTGCCGCTGTCCCTCCTCATGCAGCCAAGCGCTTTCTCAACCTTCTGGTGCAAACCACATAACTAGATTAAATAAATCCTTAAAAGCACACCCCAAAAAAATAAAAACTACACATGTAAATTCCTAGGGAGCACAGGCAAATGAGCCCCCAGCCTCCTGGAGCAGTCTGTTGACTCAGCTCAAGTCCTGAGCTAAAAGAAGGTGAAGAAAAGGAAAAAGAAAGAATGAGAAAACTTCTATGTTCTTGCCACCGTTCCAGAAAAGGGGAGGGACAAGCAAGTAATGTGGAGAACAACTAAGATGAAATGTGATGTTGAAATGAATAAGTAAGTTCATTATATTCTACAACATGATAAGACTTTGCAGGCCTGATTACAACATTAAGGGACGGTGCTGCAATATTATAAATTACAGGGTGAAGCACTCCTGTTTCTGTCTCTATATTTCTAAGGTGGGAGAAGTTAATTATTTTTATAGGTCTAGATATTGCAAGGATGAGGATATCAGAATATCTTGTCATCAACTCTAAAGACAGCAGTGAAGAAGAGGAGGAGGGGAAGGGGGGAACCACCCCATTTAAAGAAAATTATTATAAAAATACTAAAAATGATATATAGATTTTTTGACCTACATCCATCATTTTTACATGCCTAGGTACTTCATGCCTTGTCTCCATAAACCATCAGTCTGTTATTTTTCATGAGGCTGAGAGTAAATGGCCAAAACTTAAGACTTGGAAATTTAAAAAAAAAAAAAATATATATATATATAAATAAAATCAGCATGAACAAAAAGGCTAATGGGAATTTGTATGATTTTATTATTATTAAGGAACACAAGGAGAAGAACAGCATTTCTAGCCCTCTAAGTGGCCTGTGGTACAATCAGTAACCCTGAAGTATATTCAGCAATCTTCTTTTTTTTTTTTCAATTGCCCACCGCAGCCTATATTACAAATACATAAATCATAATGTTTCAACAAAAGCAAAATTTAATTTTCTCCTTTCAGCTGTTATCTGGGCCGGGTGGTATATGGCAGGCTGCGGCCGAGTCATTTATTACACTTGCTGAATGGATAATGGCAGGGAGAGTCTATTATACCCAGCTTTGTTAGGGCTCTGAATGTGCTACTGAAACCTGTGGCAGTCTAAATCTCTTTACATCTGTAATAGATACACAGCACTCTATTATTTCATGCCAGAGCAAAATTAAATAGTTGTGGGGAGGGGGGAGGGGAGGAAGCAGGGCTGGGGGGAGCGGAGGGGCTCTGGGGATGGCGCAGGGAGCTTTGCTGAAAATGTGTTGAAGGCAGCGGGGGCTCCGGGACTTGTGCTCATCTCAGACACATTTTTGGTTTGCTTTTGAAGAAGCCAGTCTTAAACGGGTGCTGCCTCTGTGCTCAGCTCATGCACTGAGAGGCACCTCCGCCAAGGGGATATTTTGCAGGATAACAACAACCCTTCTTGTGCCTAGCCATGGTGCAGCCCAAAAAAATCTCTTGTGCCCATGTTCCTCCCTCCCTGAGGGTATCCGTTTGTCCTTGGCATTCAGTGTGTAGGCAGCACCTGCTTTAGCAGCTTTAGCCAGGCACCCAGTGCAGGAAGGGGATGTGGAGGAGGACTCAGGGTTGCAGAAGGGTCTCCTTCCTTTCATCATATGCTAACACTGTCTCAGGAAAGCACTGCCCATCCCCTGATCCTCCCCCTCCCACCAGAAATTACCAAGATCCATCAGGCAACCTCACATCTCCGTTGGTAGCTCCCTCACTAATGGCTTGTCCAGCAAACTTCCCCAGGAGACCTGTGACAGCACCTGGTGCCCTGAGATGATGCTCATCCAAAAAAAAAAAAATTTTTCTGCTGATTCTGAAAATAGGAAATCCGAGAATTCTAGATAAATACGTGATTATTATGAAAAATTGAGTTTTGTTCTTGGAGGGTTTCTTAGTTGTAAATTTTACGGGCAAATGCATCAGTAGACATGGTTTATGTACAAACCAAGGTTCACACAACCTCCTCTGGCCACAGATTTGTGTTTGGTTTGAGTACAAGCCCAGCCTGTAAAGCAGCCTCCAGGCAGAGGTAAGGGCTGCAGCACACTGGCTTCCCACCAGCACAAACACACAGAGGCAAGAGGCTGCAGGAGCCCTCCAGCTCACTGACCTCTCACATGGGATTTGCCTGGCTGCCAAGCTCAGGAAGAGTAGGTTACAAAGAGGAAGGGCTGATTCTTCAGAGCAGGAAGGTGTTTATTTGGTTATTAGACCTGCTGTCTTCTTGACAACGGGGACCATTAGATAATGGAGGGCAGAAGGCAAAGCCTTTGGTGACAGTGTCTGTAATAGCCTTTTCAGGGTGTTTGTGGCAACAGCACTTTTTTACACTATTCCTGTTCTGTTCCAGCACCACAGAACATGCTCTCTATACACTTAGTGGGGACATAATTGCATCCTTCCCACAGTGCCCCCAACCAACAGCTGCAAAAAGAAAGACAAAGCAGTCCACTGGGGCTCCAGCAGCACCCACGGCACCAGCTGGGTGGGACTTTGGGAAATGCAGTCCCTGGGTTGTATTTGAGGTATAGAATCTTATTAGCATACAACGGTTTGGGCTGCCCTGGGGAACATCAGCTGTCCAAGAAGACTTTGCACACATGGAGAAGCTGCCCATGACTGGCTGGGTTAATACATATGGTTGTGTTTCCCTCTGGTGGCTGGGATCAGTGACTATGGAAATCTCTGGCAGAGTTTTCTCCAAAATCTTCTTTGGTTTACATGGTACAGACACATGTCACAAGTGTGGTATCTGTACACATGAGGTGGTTTTCATTAGATGGGCCTATCTCCTAGACACAGCACCTGAGCCCAAGGCTGCAAAGCCTCTAAACAAAAATCACCTTGTTAAGACCCTTTTCCTAGGAAATACTCCTAGGAAGGAGCAAAAGAGAGGGGTGCCTTGAAGCAAGCAAAACTGGCTGGACCTCTGCTGCCCTGCACAGCATCCATGGGTTAACATAGCAATGCCCTTTGCAGTGTTGTGCCCAAGAGACCCAAAGACAAGCAAATCAGAGACAGAATAACAAGTTTCACTAAAGTTTGCCCAGACAATCTTATTATTCCCCCCAATAAAAAACAGAGTTTATCTTTTAGCTCCCCTTAACTCTATTATCAAGCAAGAATTCTCTTGCTGCTTTACTTGTAATAGCATTGTCCTCCTCTCAGATAACAAGAAAAGACTTACCCCATCCTCCTACCTGCCAAATCTTCTACCAATCTCAAGCAAGGGGATTAAAACTGCTACTGGGTGAGGCTGCAGTCGCTCTGTGCCTGCTCACTTTTTAAAAAGCTGTCTTATCTATGCTCAGAGAAGTAAAGGCTGTTCCCTCAATGTGTCGCTTTTTTATCATGAACAGGCTCTTTCACCATCGCGCTTCCGAAGCAGATTGATTCAATCTGCAGATAGCAGTGTCCCTCTCCCTGGAGGAGCTAAAAGCCCCACAACTCCAAATGTTCCAGCAGAACATTTTGTCTTTTATCACTATAAGGGCTCCCACAGGGGAGGAGGCAGTTTAGTGCTTTTCTCCTGGAAACAGAGCTGGGGAAGGGCTGATAGTTCCTTGATTTTCAGGGAAAATCTATTGACTGTTAGGCAATGACTCCCACTTGTTTCCATGCCCTGAATCAAAGAATGGTTTGGGTTGGAACGGACCTTAAAGATCATCCAGTTCCAAACCTCACGCCATGGGCAGGGACACCTTCCATTAGATCCAGCCCGGCCTTGAACACTTCCACGGATGGGGCAGCCACAGCTTCTCTGGGCAACCTGTTCCAGTGTCTCACCTCCCTCACGGTAAAGAATTTCTTCCCAATATTTAGTCTAAACCTATATTCTATCTGTTTAAAGCCATTCCTTCTTGTGCTATCACTCCATGCCTTTGTCAAAAATCCCTCTCCAGCTCTCTTGTAACCGCTCTAGGTCCCACAGGCTGCACTGGTGAGCAAGGAGGTGAAAGGAGGCATGTTTGATCCATGGATTTTTTCCTCCCTTTCTATAACCACTGCACATCTCCAGTACTGATGACTGTCTGTCTCCATGTTCCTATGATTAGAAAGCCAACATTTTGGATCCTGCACAAACCTCACTATAAGCAAAGACCAGCAATGCCTTAGCTTCCCGATAAAATCATGTTTTTATCCCTCCCAGCTGCACAGTTGTATTGAAACATATGACAGAGTGGCACTGATGCTCTCCCAAAGTATGAGGCCAGCCAAGAGTTGCAAAGACCTTTTGGACAGATTTGCTGCATCTTTTGGACTTTTCAAGGGCAAGCATGCAAGCACAGCTTCAATAATAAATGCATGAGATGGGCTGTACATATTACATCAGGCTGAAATGGAGGACTAGTTCTAACCTGGATTCAACATTTGAAAAAGTCTGTTTGCATCAAATAGTTTGAGAGGTTCACCAATTTTGTGCTTCTTATTCATGAAAGAATTGAGATATAAGTAGCACCACAGGGCATGAAAACAAACTGTTCTTGTTGATGAGGTTACAGAGGCCAAGTGCCTCTACAAGTCAGCCCACACGTTCACAGCATTGCATATGTTTCCAAGACTGTTTGGCACTTCCTCAGGGTTTTGTGAATTTGGTGGTATGCTGACAGAGAGGTGAACAACCAGGGATCTGAACATCTGCCCTCCTAGGAAAAAAACAAGGGTACAACTCCTGCTTCAGTATTCTGGAATTTTTATTTTTTATTTTATGAGTCCTACTGCTTCACAAAATGGTGCAGCCAGGCAGAGACGGATAATTTGCCACAGCATCAAAAATATTTCCTCTTACAAACTTTTCTTTTAAGACAATCTGTTATTAACCTTCTGAGCATTCTTGTCATCTTTTAAGTGCTCAGTATTCTCTGAACCTTCCTAAATTGCTACCAGTTATATACTACAGCAATGAACATCAAAGAATAACTGTCCCTTGTGGGACTTTCTCTGCTGTGATAACTTTCTTTTCATTGAACACCACCTCATTCTCATCTCTCATCACCTTATTCTCATCTTTCTTACTCAGAACAAAAATTTCCCAGCTATTTCCCCTCCATGTTATACCCATTTTCCTGGCACTTATTCATTTCTCCTCTGGATTCTCATATAATAAAAGTGTACCAGATTCCAAATACTGTCCATAAAATTGTTTTTAACTTCTTATTCCACTTAAAATCTTTGTTAAGGACAGCTAGAACTCAACTGTATTTACAACTATCATACTATGCCCATGTTATACACAAAACTGAAAAAGCAGCTGATGTATCTGTTGGCAATAAAAGAGTAAGAAGGAATGGGTCACTTTGGTTAATTGGCTTTCCATATCACTTATACCCTTCCACAGAAAAGTTCTGGTATTATGAGAAGCCATCACTGAAACTGCTGTGATAACCCAGTTTCTGGACTAGCTGAGGACCCAGTATCTCACAGAATAAAGACATTTGAGCAAGACTCCAGAAATTCAGCATGAACATGATGCAAACAGTCAGAGCTGGGGCATCTCTGTAAGCAGCTCTCCTACTAAGGGGCCAGGTCAGCTCTTCAAGCTTGGAGGGATTTTATCTCTGCTAACTACTATGTCATGCAAAACTGTGATGGGCACATGTATAATAGTGAGATTCCCCAAAAGAACCTAAAGGTGGCTGTCCTCAAGTTCATTTGAAAATCTGTGGAAACCGGGAACCTGCCTCCCAACAGGTCCTTTTGGAAAACTCCATCCTGAAACATTGGCGACATCCCATCTGTACCTCATGGCATATTGTATGAAAAATTATTTTTATTTGGCACTTTGGTAATATGGCTCCAGTCTCCAAGGAGGTTGCATTGCCCCTGTCCTCAGCACTGCACAGAAACCCAGGAAAAATATTATTAAAATAATGTTCTTGTATTTTATAATCTAAACCAAGAAGAAAGGAAAACTGTATCAGAAAACACACCCAACAAAAGATCATGGAGAGAGTTCAACTGATATAAAACAGATTACCATCCCAAAAAAAATTTAAATTGAACCTCAGCTCCCAATTTCTTGACAGGAAACACAAAAATCTAGATCTCTGTCCCATGTATTTCATTTCCCTCAGTGAAAACACAAAGCCAATTTTTTAAACATGTATTTTAAAAGAAATATGAGCATACTGATAACAAACAAACAGACACAATTTTTCAAATAGCAAAGATAAACACAGACAAACAAACTTTTAAAAGAAATGCTGCTGATGTTAACCATGGTTGGAGCAGTGATTCAGTGATCAGAGCCACTTGCCTCTTCGGTTTTCAAGGCTTATGTGGGTCCCACAGGAGCTTCCATTTAAACAGGGGAGGGATTTCATCTCTAAACAACAAGGCTAGTGTCAGATGTAGCTGACACACTGGGGGTAGAGGTTATAATTCCATGAGGCATGAATGTTTTTTTTTATTTCAACCAATTAAATTAAACCCTCAGTCTGAGGGCCATAGTGCATGGTCCCTGAAATGACCATTTACCATGTACATCAGAAACGCAAGAGATTTCCTTTTCCGTGTTATTTCCTCAGCCCAGTGACTAGATGAAAGGAAGTCACTGAAGCGTGAGGTCTATAACAATATAAAATAAAATCAGAGATGAAGGTTTTCAAGGGATATTTTTTTAATGCTGTTACATTGCTTAATTTCAAAGCTACACGCTCAAACCCATGTCTTCTGTTGAGTCCCGTTAGACTGGAAGAAAAGAATTTGCTATGTAGATTTGTAATTATTTCTTTGTAGGGGAAATAGCAGTTTACAGTACCTGGGATTAAATGAAGGGCTGCCTTCTCAGCTATAGCTAAAGGATCACACTTACACCTTTTGCAGCATAAATAAAATGGCTGAATAAGAAATGCGCAATATTCCTGAGATTCACAGGAAGTTCAGGATCCAAGTTCCCCCTCCTCCCCACCATGCCAAGGAATTTAAAAGTCACATAGAGTTTCAGGACTCCAACAGTAAAGCTTAAAGACACCTCTCCAATTGCTCTGTCAGCTGTGGACCCTGGTTTCATGAACACATGTCTACAAGGAGACATTTCCATTTTTGCAGCTTTCCCATGAGGCTCTACCCACTTATTACCAACGGCAAATATTAATGCAAAGTTATTGACCCAAATCACAAGATATTTGTATTGCAGCTCTTCCATGCATTTGAACACCAAAAGCCTCCTGACTCATGGGCAAGGCCGATTTCTTACCAGAAAGAGCAGGAGGAAAAATAAAACAAGTAATTCCTTGCATCAATGTTTCCCTCTATCCAAGTTCACCACACTTCCTACAGTACTACCTCCAAAATAGCAGCATGGAAAGGCCACAGCCAAGAAAACCACTACGTGCCAGGTGCTTTTGGCTTCACACAAGGAGGAGATGCATAATACTTGGATAGAGAAGTGCTTCAACAGCCCACCATGGCTCAATAAACAAGAATCCAGATAATATTCCTGTTTATCTTGCAAGGTTGATGAATGGCCCTGAACAGGTCATTCTAACTTATCATTAATCCAGTTTGTCAAACAGAGAAGCTGATATAACTTTTCTTTTTTTTTTAAGTCAAAGACATAAAAGAGATATTTGTATTAGTATTGCTAGTGTTAATGCTAAACGAACAACACGTTTCCCAAAAAAGAACCTACAGTAAATAGTTATCAGCCAGAGGTACTTATAGATGTTTCCCTAATATTAGATTCTCCCTGCCTCAGAAACCATTCAAAACAACTGTACAGAATGTATCCAGACAGATTCCAACCTGGCATTTCATTTCTATGTCGCCACATTTTCAAGAGAAAAATCATCCTTATTAGCCTATCAAGAAATTCTAAAACACACGGAGGTCTGAGATATGAAAATTACTGCTAATAAGAAACTTCTGTGATTTCTGAGAGAAAATTTTATTAATTGATAATGTCACTATTTTTTCCTCAGTTTCTATCCTGAGGTAAACCCTGCAAGACTCTGTGCAATTGGACACTAGGAGCTGCATAAACATACAGTAAATCACAGGTTCTCACCTCTCCCAGAACTGAGGAGATTTCAGTGTTTGATTTAGCAATCACAGATGAGTTTTGCTTCAGATAAGAAGGAATCCTTCCTGTTGGGAGCAGTGCAAACATGGAAGTAAAAATCTGTGGAAAATTGCAATCAACCATCTGCAGTTAAAAAAAAAAATAAAGTTGTTTGAATAAGCTATATGTTGATTCCATTTTAACAGTAGACAACAGAATTTGGGATCATACTAAGGAGTTCCTGTTGGGCCTTAAATATAGAGAGATAACCAGGGAGCAAACATATCTTTTCTCACCTTCATATCTTCAGTCCCACTTTAATCTCCCCTTCCCAAAGTATTCATATTGTAGCAAAGAGTATTACAGAAAAAAAATACTGGCAATAGCAGGTAATGGAATATAAATGCCTTCACCTCTGGGTCATCAATTAAAATCCAGTCCCAATTGGTAGTGACTAAACATCATTACCCTCTGATAGCTGTTCAATTGCATATTTGAAAGGGAGTTCCAGCTCTTCAAGCACTGCAAAAGCTCCTGCTGGGGCTCACACAAGCACTCTTGTGATTTTAGAAAAGACCCCAGAGAACTGAGACCATGTGGAGAACAGAGACTGCATTGGGATTTGGTGGTTTGGTCTTAAACCCCCTCCCCAGCTTTTCTCCACGTGGACTCTGATTATCTTGTTATGTCCTGTTCTTCCCAGCCAATGTGTTCAGTCCTGTGCCTTGGCCTCCCTCAGGAGCACTGGAGAAGGGAAGGCTTTGGGCTTTGGGATGACCTAATTGCAGCCTTCCAGTACCTGAAGGGACCCTACGAGAAAGATGGAGAGAGAATATTTACAGGAGCATGGAGCAACAGGGCAAGGGGGATGGCTCTAAACTGGGAGAGGGCAGGATTAGGTTAGATATTGGGAAAAAATTCTTTACTGTGAGGGTGCTGAGGCACTGGCATGGGTTGCCCAGAGGAGTAGTGGATGTCCCAACCTTGACAGTTTTCAAGACCAGGATGGGGCTTTGAGCAACCTGGTCCAGTGGAAGCGATCCCTGCCCATGGCAGGGGGGTTAGACCTGGATGATTTTTAAGATTCCTTTCTACCCAAGCCACTCTGATCCTACAACTGGAGTAACTGGGCTAACTGCAGAGTGCATACTTCAGATGCTGGTAAGAGAACTTCTCTTTCTTGCTCCTCTGATGCATCTTGGACAGAAAAGGAGATTTTGGGACTGAAGTTACTTTAACTTTCTCCACGGATCCTCAGTTTTGCACAAGAGGCATCTGGGTATCTGGTAAAGCCTCAAATCACCTCAAAATGGGGCTCACCCTGCAAAGTATTCAAGATAGTGTTGTGGCAATGGTGAGTGCTGTTGGTCTCATTGTACTCACCTGCAGGTGAAGATGAGTTGCTGGTTCCAGGTAGGTACAGACCCTCATTTCCAGATGTGGGACAGCAGGTAGATGAGGTTTTGCAGAACATCTGCAGCATTTTCAGTTGCTGCATTTCAGGTGTTTGCAGCCACCACTTCAGCTCAGCCACTCCGTGATGGCTCCTCAAGTGTTTCGGGGCAAAGGCAGCTTCAACCACCACAAAACTTGCAAGATTGGGATAATTGCTAAATCTCATTTCATAAATCCATGTGGAGAACAGCTGAAAACAGGGCTTATAGCAGAAATGGTCCTGTAGCTAAAATTCTTTGTGCAGGCCATCAGGGAGCCATCAGCCAGAGGGGAGGGGTGGGAGAGAGTCTAACTTACGCCGATGTAGGTTCCGTCCAGATTCCGNGATGACCTAATTGCAGCCTTCCAGTACCTGAAGGGACCCTACGAGAAAGATGGAGAGAGAATATTTACAGGAGCATGGAGCAACAGGGCAAGGGGGATGGCTCTAAACTGGGAGAGGGCAGGATTAGGTTAGATATTGGGAAAAAATTCTTTACTGTGAGGGTGCTGAGGCACTGGCATGGGTTGCCCAGAGGAGTAGTGGATGTCCCAACCTTGACAGTTTTCAAGACCAGGATGGGGCTTTGAGCAACCTGGTCCAGTGGAAGCGATCCCTGCCCATGGCAGGGGGGTTAGACCTGGATGATTTTTAAGATTCCTTTCTACCCAAGCCACTCTGATCCTACAACTGGAGTAACTGGGCTAACTGCAGAGTGCATACTTCAGATGCTGGTAAGAGAACTTCTCTTTCTTGCTCCTCTGATGCATCTTGGACAGAAAAGGAGATTTTGGGACTGAAGTTACTTTAACTTTCTCCACGGATCCTCAGTTTTGCACAAGAGGCATCTGGGTATCTGGTAAAGCCTCAAATCACCTCAAAATGGGGCTCACCCTGCAAAGTATTCAAGATAGTGTTGTGGCAATGGTGAGTGCTGTTGGTCTCATTGTACTCACCTGCAGGTGAAGATGAGTTGCTGGTTCCAGGTAGGTACAGACCCTCATTTCCAGATGTGGGACAGCAGGTAGATGAGGTTTTGCAGAACATCTGCAGCATTTTCAGTTGCTGCATTTCAGGTGTTTGCAGCCACCACTTCAGCTCAGCCACTCCGTGATGGCTCCTCAAGTGTTTCGGGGCAAAGGCAGCTTCAACCACCACAAAACTTGCAAGATTGGGATAATTGCTAAATCTCATTTCATAAATCCATGTGGAGAACAGCTGAAAACAGGGCTTATAGCAGAAATGGTCCTGTAGCTAAAATTCTTTGTGCAGGCCATCAGGGAGCCATCAGCCAGAGGGGAGGGGTGGGAGAGAGTCTAACTTACGCCGATGTAGGTTCCGTCCAGATTCCGGTCTTTAACTGGCCTGACCTTTTCTAAAAGGGTTACGTCACATACAGACCTCAGCTTTACTCCCTGAATGCTATTTTCTTTGCTCTAGAAACCTCACTGTAATAATCCGGTCACAAACCTTGTTCTGAAAGCCACCCATGAGCAGGACAGGGCCACTTATGAGTTTCTGTCCAGAGTAAACAGGGAAGTCACAGCCCTCTAGCCTATGCTGTTTCTCTTCTTAGATTCACAATCTGGGAAGGAGCCAGAGATTCTAAACAAAGATAAGGTATAAAGAAGTGGACACGACATTAAGAAATAAAATCCATATCAGGGCAATAATGGTCATAAAGCAATAAAGTGGATGTATAATAGTTCCTAGACTTTTAATTTGTGACTAATTTGTTGCACAATGAGGTTGCAATTTTCTAATTGTGATTGCCATTTTAATTTTACTCATGGCTGTGCAACTAACAATGTATAGTCTAGTAATTAAAATTAATTGTACCTTCACCTGCATATTTCTATTAGGCTGTTAAATTTAGTCAGTAGGCTCAATGATTTTGTTCTCTGAGAGATGCTGAATTCATTTCAGCGAGCCCAATTATGTTACACTCTGTAATTCCTGTATGAAAAACAAGCATTTTACTTTAATATGAGGAGTTGCTACAATCACATTTTTAAAATTGCATATTCAACACCAGAATATAGGCTGACAGGAGATACATGCAACGGTTTTTTTCTTTTTAAAAATAGCCTGCTTGTGGGGTACGTTTTACAAAACTAGCAATTACAGACCCTAGGAATAAATCCAATGAAAATTCAACTAGATAGTCATCATTCAATTAATTTCATGAACAATTAACAGATGTCTCCCTAACCACACACACATGGTTTAAATTCAATCAGAATTTTATGACAAGCTGCACGTTGCATTTTTGAAGCCGCAGTAACACAGTGACAGAATGAACAATTTCAACAGAGGCAAAGCTATGAAAACCTATGCTGTCACACAGGACCCTTTACAGTCATGTCCCGAGGATCCAGAATCCATAGGACTTCAAATCCTGTTAAGAATTTTTCTCCAGAAAAGGGCATTGCTCATTTTCACACCATAGCCATAGCTCCTGGCAAATGCAGGGCTATCAAAATATGCTGTAGTGACTTAATTAGCAGTAGTGATATTTCTTAAATTTACTTGTAGCCTTGTCCAGATCACAGCAATAGCAACCCAATGCAATTCCTCTTAAACCCCTCAGTGTTGTACAGATTTACCCCTGGGGCCCCAAGAGAGGCATTTGACTGATCTTCCTTGAAGATTCTCAAATGTCTCCAAATAAAAACTGAGTAGTGCCAGTTGCATCTATGCAGGTTAATTTAACCCTTTTATTATGGCTGGGCTATCCCTGGCTGTCAAGCAACAGAAAACTACTTGATGTCAACATGCTCTTAGATATTCTAATTAAACCTCTGCTTGCTCATCATATCAGGTTCGAGATGGTGAAGTCTGTTTTTACATTGGGTGAACTTCAGGGTCAAAGGCCTAAGGAGTTAGAAGAGAGGGTAGGAGAGAAATAAATCTGGTATAATCTCAAGACTGTCACCTGGAAGCCAAGATGGAGCAGTTACACTGCAGCCAGAAGATCTACACCAGTCAGAGCAAAGACTAAACTACAAAATTATCACTAAATTGCAAAACTTCCTTCCTGTATGGACAGTCAATGGTGGATGTAGATATCTGACTTCTCTGATAATGAACACACCTATGTAAAAGCAAACCACCCAACATGTTGGCCCTTTTTGGTCTTTTATGAGTCAATAGCGTAATAAAAATCTCCATTTGTCAAGTTAAAGCACGAAGAATCTTTACTGGAAAGTTGTCAGTGAATCTTTACTCTATCAGAACCTGACAAAGAAAAGCAAAGTGAGGTGATGTCAACATTCAATCTAGATTTTGCATTACTATTAATAACATGCAACAAGTATAGTCACAGGATTTTAATAAATACCAACAAAAGTTGCCTTACCAAGAGTTATGTGGACCACAACTAAAGCAGAGATAATTTTTTAAAAATAAGAATTTATTAGTGTGGAATTGAACTGAAAATAATCAGGATCAAGAAGAATACTATCTGTAAAAATTAATGCAGACAAATATTATTATATAAATTAAACAGATTTAAAGTCAGAAAACCCTTAACTCAAAATCCAGAGTTAAACTCAGCACCACTCTTGCACTCCTTGCCAGATAAATGCAGCAAGATATAACAAAATAACATCCCTTTAACCTCTTTTACCCTGCCTGGCCAGTGCACATCTTCACTGTCTCCCTATTTACCCACCCAGCAGCTGCACAACCCTCCCACCCTTGAATTCCTCACTATAACCAAAGGAGAAAGTCCATGGTCATGGGGAAGATGCTTTGCAGTGAACAGGGCTCTGCTGCACTGGTTGTGCCATTTCCTTCTCTGCTCCTGCTTTTAAACTGGAGCCAATGGCAATGTCTTGGCAAGCCCTGAGCATATAAAATCACTGCTTAATCATATGCAATTCACTCTCCACTGAGACATTGCTCCTTCATCCCTCTGGCACAAAAACAGTTTACTGTGAACTGAATTGCAACTAATCCCTTTGAAATTATTTTTTACCATATACCCTTTATTACTATTTTCCCATATAAACCATTGTTAAATAACAACAGGACCTTCTCATAACACTCAAAATAATTGGCTATTTTGGATGATATTATCAAGACTGTTTAATGTGACTTGGGTGAGTGACTGTTATTCATGCAATTCACCATTAGCCCCTTGACCTGGACCATTGCTG
The DNA here is from genome assembly GCA_013398055.1 of Ifrita kowaldi. Classification (NCBI taxonomy): domain Eukaryota; kingdom Metazoa; phylum Chordata; class Aves; order Passeriformes; family Cinclosomatidae; genus Ifrita; species Ifrita kowaldi. The sequence goes on along the minus strand of VZRS01005479.1, from coordinate 53,303 downwards.
GAGCAAGTTTTATGAGCTTAATTGCATTCCCCCCCTTCCTGTGTAAATTAGTCTGTACAAATAAAATTTCCTAGTTATTGTGCATCATCTTCTTCACAGTTATCTTCTTTCCAGACATCTTCTTCACAGTTAGGAAAGTCTATTAAAAACCAGAACAAACTCCAATTGTATTTGCTAAACTGTATGAAGCTGAAAAATTAACCAGTCAAAGGACACCAGCTATTGTCATTTTATTAAATGAACAAAAGGGCTTGCGTTGATTAAGATTATATGTGACCAGACAAGGAAAAAAATCATGAGAGATGATGTAGACAGAGACTAAGAACTACTACAGTACTGGAAATTACAAAGCTTACTGTGGGGGTCTATATTTGTTATAAGACGGATTGTTATCTTCAATCTAAAAGCGACCTTGATAAAGTATCTTTTGACGCTTTTACTGCTCCTTTAAATGAAATATTCGCTATATCTTCAAGAATCAGCTTGAGTGGAATTGACTCGGTAGCTCAGCTTTAGAAAGACAGGGGAAACATTTTCTAATTTAAAAGAAATTTGAGAAAATAGTTCCATTCCCCTCTCTATTATCTCGCCATTCTGGAGCTTAGGTTTCCGAAACATCAACATGCACAGTTTGCTTTACAATCCTTCTGCAGAAATTAGCTGACACCCATCAATGTAGATAACAGAAAGCTGTGGCATTAACACTTGAGAGTGCATTAATCTTTCCCAAATTAAAATCTGCACCACAGCATTTAAGATTGAGGCCACCATGGTTCAGTGCTGTTTGACCGCCAATTTTGATAAAAGTGTTTTAAGAGAGGTGAGACTTAGATAAATTGCCCATGGTTACACAACAGCAGCGAGGGTAAGTGCTCAGTCTATTGGCTGCCATCACAGTGGGGTTTCACGGGTGTTTGCATGTTTACATAAAGCACAAAACAGAGGCAAAAGCAATACATTACACTATATTTCTTGGAGGTGACATCAATATTATATTTCATTGGTGGGAGACAAATATACTTTCACATTTGAGTATCAGAAGATAAAGGCACCTTTGGTTGTAAAACAAATAAATGTTTTCCCCAGTTCCCAAGCCAGTCACTTTCTCTTGAGTTTAAATGCAATCTGCCTGTGCTGAGCGGGTGAGTTAATCTTCAGAGATAACACCCACGTGTAGTTCTCGATCCAGGTCTGTATGAAATGAGTTTTCCAGTCAACAAACAGCAAGCAAAGCTTTTACCACGTGGTACATTTTGCACTGGCCTGAGTCCTGCTGACCTCAAGAGTGATGCTGAGAATGGACTTGCGTCTAAAATTCAGCCCAAGTCTCTCAGCTGAATCAGTGCTAATATATAGAACGTGCCTCTTCTCTGCTGACCCTGTTGCAAAGCTTTTGAAATTCCTGTTCTTGTGTTTTCAGAAAAGCCTCCTCCCAGTAAAATATTCAGAGATCTCTGAAATAAAGCTACTGTGGTTACAGTGTTTTGAAACTATTATTTTGCTACTGGACAGAAGAATGTGGGAACTCTGCAGGACTTTTAGTCAAAATTCATTGAGTGGAACAAGTGGAACAAAAACAAGTGGAATTGAAAGTATGAGTCCTTATATTCTAGGTGCCCCAAGATTTAAATCTTGGATTACTAGGAAGACACCTAAAATTCTGGGATGAAAGCAATGGCCAGGAACTCCTCTGTTCTGGGTCGCAGAAACATTCATTTTTCAGATGACCTCAAAGTCTCACGATCTTATCAAATTTATATTCAGTTTGAAAATTTTTTTCAGTCCAAGAGCTCAAATATCTCTGTAACAATGTGAATTATTAACAGAACTGAGAACATGTTTCATTTCCTGACCCCCCAAAAGCTGTACCCTAAGACTTGATTCTTGTTCTGCAATAACTAGGATTTTCACTTATATTACCTATTCTCCTTCCCTGTTTTAATGTGGTATAGTGAGGACAAAGCATTAGAGATTAAAAGGAGATAAAACACTGATTCATGTTACCCACCTAGCAATGAAATACACTGTAAAATATAATCAGTCTGCTATTTGAGTTATCTGCAAAATTTGAGAAGCAATTAAAGCAATAAATTTAATTATTTTTTATAACATAATTATTGCTTATGCAGAAGAGCAATCACTGCCAAGAGGTCATCCCGGAGAAATTGGAACCAGACTCCATTGCTGGTCTTTGCTAAGGGCTGGGAGCTGATGTCCATGGTGGAGGAGCCGTGAAGCAAAACACCAGGAACCAAGTCCCTCATGTCAGATCATTCCTGACTTGCCACAGTCAAATCATTTCACTCTCTCAGCATCAGGCCCTCCTACCCATGACAATATAATGATAATTCTTCTCGCCAAAACTATGAGGGTTATGAAAAGGAAAAATCTAGAAACTGTTTTGAAATCATATAATCCTTAAGGTTGGAAAAGATCTCTAAGACCACTGAGTCCAACTGTTAACCTGGCACCATTGTGTTCACCACTAAACGTGTCCCCAAAAGCCACATCCAAATGCCTTTTGAACACTTCCAGGGAAAACCTCTGTAAATTCACAGCAGTATAAACTATGTAATACAAGCTTTTCTAGGAGAAACTAAAGATGAGGGGAATCACCAAGAGGTAAAGACCATATCACCAGAGCTTTCACCTTGGAAATCTTTTGCTTTCGACTGGCATCCTGTGCCAGTTTGCATTCTGAACCTCCAAATTCTGGATTAAAGCTCTCTTCACTGTTCCTTGCTATTTACTTTATTCAAACATATGTGAGCAAACAAACCAAATGAGCGTAAACTTGTGTATAAAAACATTTAAAAGCCAAGTAATCAAGTTGAGATTCATGCCATGAATCATATGATGGAGTTCACCAATTGACTCTACTACAACTAGTAGGGTAGATACAATTAAAGTGCTACCAAAGAAGCCTCAGCCCCTAAGGTTCACAATAAACTGGCATAAGAAACCAGAGAAAAAGAGGTGGAAAAAAAAATCAAACAAGAAGAATTGAAAGTATGAGTCCTCATATTCTAGGTGCCCCAAGATTTAAATCTTGGATTACTAGGAAGACACCTAAAATTCTGGGATGAAAGCAATGGCGAGGAACTCCTCTCTTCTGGGTCGCAGAAACATGTTTTGCCAAAGCAGTGGACACAGGAGACAGACCCCTCTCCATAGTTAGTGAAGGGCAGCAGAGCAAAATCCTGGAGCAAAGTCCAGGAGCTACAGACTTGTAGAAAATGCACCACCACTTGCTTCAGAAGCCAATAGTACTTCTGTGGGCCCTACTTGAAAATAAACACTACCTGATTTTTTAGGAAGCAAAATCAAAATGAGAGGCTGCATTGGACATGACTTCAAGCTTAGTTGAGGACATGAGAGCAAAAAAACCCTTTGATGATGAAGTTGGTCATGTTACATAAGACATTACTGGAAGTTACTGTGGTGATAAGGAAAAAAAGTGGGAAAGAAAAAAGAAAAAAATATTTAAAATAAAGGAAAAGAGAGGAAATAAAAAATATTAACATTTATCTTTTAGTTATAACATAGCCAGACATGCTACATCCAAGGACAGCTTAGGCTGTTCTGTATTTCTTGGGACTCTTTTCCACTTGAAAACCAAACTAAATTTAACTGAAAGGAAGACATATTTTTTCTATCTCCAGGGATCTTGTGAGAGTTCATAAAGGCTGCTGGAGCCAAATGGTGATAATACAACTCCTAGAAATAGTTTGGTTCAATTTGGAGATTTGATTCACCATACAAAAGCACGGAGTAAAGCAGATGTTATCAGCCTGTGCTGATCAGACTGGCCAATGTGATATCAATTATTATATTTTTGATTTGAAACCCTCCTGCTGCTCTGACTAATCTGCGCTATTGGAGGCCTAAGCTTGAATAATTAGACAAACTAGATTGAACATTAAGCTGAATTGACCCTCTGAAGAAGTGGAGGATAAGTCAGAGAACACCAATCTTTGCCTTAGAAGCAGAGAGACAGCAGGACAATCGACCAAATTAGATAGGCAAAAATCCTGCAGAAATGGAATCCTAGCTGATACAACTATTCATTGGAATGGACTGTGGTAGTAAGAATAATTGTTAACAGCTGTAAGTGCAATTTATTATTTCATTAGAAGTCCCACCACAATAAATATTGCACCTCTGAGATTCCTTACCAGCAAAGGGAGCTCTGGCTGGGGTCTGACGTGGGGTGTGGGACTGAGAAGATGCAATTCGCATCTCTAGAGGAATTTCCAGAGCGAAACCATACCCATCATACCAGTCACTCCAGCAACACCTTAACTGGGTGGGTCTGAACATACTGGGGAAGACACGCTGAAATAACAAGGAATCAGGTCTGCTCATGTGTCCAAATAAGAAATCACAGTTCTGAAAAAGCACTGGGACTGCATCCTGAGCAGTACCTCTGTGCACCCCATAACAACGTACATAAGTAAGGACTTCAGTGCTGCTGCTCACCCAGCTGCAGAGGCTGCAACCAGCCAGGAATCTGGAGTGACCACAGACACTGTAAATTGTCTTCACGTTATTTAATTGTAATTCATTAACTGTAAATGCATGGCTTAAAGTCAAATAAACACGCTCAATCCCCCGCTGTATGGAAGCACACAACTGCCTTTGAGCAGCCAGGGATCCTGCATGAACCTCTGAGGCTGAATTTTAAGCTCATTCAGGTTACAAATAATGGTATTCACTGCAGTTGTATAAAAGTGACCTGCATGTTCCTGATGCATGGAGGGTTGGGATGCAGTTGTTAAATCCAAGAAGCAGCTAGGCTTTAAAGATTTGCAATTGCACCAAAAGCACTGATAAAGAACAGTTGATTTCTCTCATTATGTAAAATGTGGATGCTCTTGTCTTGGCCAAAGAGGTGAGAGCATAAGATTTCCCGCTACTTACAGGTCATTTGGTTGAAAAACACTGTCTCTTTGCAGTTTGGTCTATTGGCAATTAGATAACAAATACAGGACATGTAGATGGAGTCAAAAACTTTGCCGTGCTTTACAACCTGCTTGTACAATAACTCTCTAGCTGGCAATGCAGAATGAAAAAAAATCCCAGATAAAAACCACGGAGCAGAACTGTAAAGCAGCAAAGCCCTGCTGATTTCAACAAAGCTGTGTGAATTTACCGAGGGTTCTGTCCCATACTGGCAAGTTTTGAAGCTCTTATAATTAACTAAATAAACTAAATAAAAGTGCATTCTGCATGCAAGGTTTTTTCCCATGCAAATTTTACATGCTTTCCAAATCAGGTTCCATATGAATGCAAAATTCATGCCAGAAACATGAGACTTTTTGGAGATACATGCAGAGAGCGAGCTGTGCAGAACACAGACGGGATGTTGGAATATCCAACAGACAATACTGAAAAAAGCAAGATGTGTGCAAAAATTCTTTTGTGATTGTAGATTGATCAAACACATTAAGAAATCAAAAATTGTATTGATTGAACAGTGAAGATCACAGACTCACAAATCATTTAGGCTGGAAAAGACTTCTAGAATCATTGAGTCCAACCATTAACCCAGCACTGCCAAGGCCACCACTAAACCATCCCCAAGTACCATATCTACACCTCTTAAATTCCTCCGGGGACAGTGACTCCACCACATCCCTGGCCAGCCTTTTCCACTGCTTGACCACCATTTTGGTGAAGAAATTTTTCCTAAAATCCAATGTAAACCTCCCACAGCACATCTTGAGGCTATTTCCTCTAATTCTATCACTTGATTCTTGGGAGAAGAGACCTTCCCCCACCTGGCTACAACATTCTTTTAAGTACTTGTAGAAAGCAAAGATCCAAGCTTTTAGGTCAATAATTTTCATTTTTTAAATTATCACCCTGAGTAGAAGGAATTTTTTAAGAAAGTAGTTTGAGATGAAATTACCTTTCCCACTGGTGCCTGCAATAAACTTTCATTATTAGTTGCACGAAAAATGACTGGATTTCAAGATGCAGAACTTGGAAAGCTCAGGAGTCAGAGACATTTTCTTTGCACCACTAAAACTCACACCCTTCTGGAGAACAGTATTTCTTACCTATTTGCATATAAGCACATATTTATATCACACTGAGAGCAACTGCAACCCATGAAATGAGTGGCACAGCATAAAAACAACCACAATAATGACAATCTTTTCGTTCCATCACCTGCACCATGTCCCACTAATCTGTGTTTCTGGAACTCAAGCAAACATCCCTGAATCTGTCAATCTTAATATCCATCTCTGCACTCTCTCCTTTCCTGCACCAGCTCAGAATTGTAACAGGTATCTATGTCTTGCAAAATGCAGACTTTTAATTTGAAATTAAAATTAATGTTTAATATTAACATAAATGCATTTTTTGTTTGTGCATGTAGTTAAAAATTACTTAATTCAACGTTTGAATGTGAATATCAAATTCTCTTAATCAAATCCCAGGCTCTGCAGTCTCCTTTAAACCCTGATGGGCAGCACCCACGAGGTGTGTCAGGTGTTTGGGTTTGACAGTGAGGGGAACACACGTGCAGCTGTACCAGGACAAACCCAGTGTATCTCGCACTACTTTACACGCCTGCTGCCACTGCAAGTCACCCTCAAGCGTGACCATCCTGTGTTCCATGATAATTGCAACAAGGTTTTGCAAATCAATTAAAACCCACATTGTCTCCTCTCTGTACACAAACAGCACAGAAATGCCATGTCATTTTTTTTTTACAGCAGTTCAGCCCTTCAAGTTACATTTTTGTCACCCTTTACCTCAACGTTCACATTGTGGCTGTCAAGCCAGGAAGCAGCAGTGACAGCCACATCTTGAAGAGTCATCTTTCCCTCTCAAATAATCTAGTTTGCAATGGGTATCTTTACCTACTGTTCTTCTATTTTCCATCTCATGAGCCACCATGAAATTGGCATTTAAAACTAATTGTACGGTAAAACCCCGCAGATCCCAGAAGCTGTGTCTGAGATTTGTGGCAAGGCAGTGGGACCACATTCCCACCTGCATTAGTTTTCTGTCTGCTACATAACTGTGAATGAGTGCTAAAGGGGATTATTAGGCCCCAGTGGTGAGATAGAGTGCATATAACTAATCTGCATTGCTTATCTCAAGCAGACAGTGGTCTGTCAGGACCTGTCTACATGCCCTCCATGCTTGTCCCTTGCCTTTATTGTCTTGCCGCTGCTGTTGCTGCTGGTGGCTCTCCCGTGCTCCTATAAACAACCAATTACTGCCCCAAACAGATGTCTGTGGCTATGATCAAATAATTCAGTTGGAGTGAAGAGGCCTTAAACAGGTCAATTCCATTCAGTTAGACATGGTATCTGAGCGAAGGCGAAAGGAGGCACTGCAGGGTGACCTGAACTTGTGAGTTATTGGGAGTAGGTAAACTTAGGACAGCGGATAATGAATCAGCTTTTGCCGGTTAACACTGTAAAAATACATTAAATGAAAGCTGAAGAATTATTTAAAGACCCTTTTGCCACCAAAAATTAAATGGATTTTTTAACAGGAAAGTGAAGTCCTTCACAAAGTACAATGTTTTCATATTATGCATTTGAATTAATAAAAGACACATTCCTCCCTGAACTGAGCCATTAGTTTATAAAGCAAAAAATTTATATAAAGAAACAGAGAAGCGATGAGTAAGCTTGGTGGGATATTTTTAATTAATCCTGGTACCAATGAACTGTAGTCTCCAGCAAGAAATTGTGACACGTGTGCTTTTGACAAAGTATGATTTCCATTAAAATATTGTGCAAACTTCAGAGTTTATAGCTTGCCTGTTCAATAAATTTGTATTTAGCTTTTGTCTTCCTCAGTCTGCAGAGGAAACAATGCATACCGGGCAGATGCTCAGGCATCAGAACAATTAATGTAGCTTTCAAAAATAAAGAAAAAAACAAAAAGAGACCAGCTTTAAATCTTTTGTACCTGTGCACCCAGCAACCACCCTACACACGATCATAAAAATACACGGTTGTTTGATGGGTAGTTATGTTAAGCTGTAACCATAACCAAAAGCCATGACCAAGGGGGTGAATGAGAGAATCCTTTTATTCTCCCCTCCTGATTCAATAGCTTTTACAGCAAGATTTTCCATTCTACACTGTTGTCAAACAGCCACCCAAGCATAATCGCCTGATCACTACAAATTCATTGGGGATTGGGCCCAGAGAAACAAGCAAATTCCCTCGTAAGACTGAATCAATATTGTTCATATTATGTCTAACTAAGAAATATAAACATTCATATGCCCAGGTGAGGATTAGCCAGCAAAAGAGGGCTGCAAACTCTGGAGAAATCTGAGACAGTTTCACTCATTTTCCCAGAAATTTCTCCAAAAAATTCTCAGACACCCCCACGCCCAGGAAAGAGTCTTTTCCCAAAGGAACTTATGATCTCTGGGTATGGTTTTAGCACAGAGCCCCATGTAGAAGGCAGAGAGAAGCTGGCTCATGCATAAAAGAGCATTGGGAGGGATCATGCATGGAGGAAACACAAAACCTCTCTGGACCTTCAGCAGCCTTTTTATCTCAAAGCAGCAATGAGTTGCATAGGGTTTTCATTACTCTTTGGAAAGATAAATCCACAGCAAGGGCAAGGTTTTTGGAAAGGCAGAAGCTGAAGAAGCAGCAGTTATAGGTGCCTCTTCATGGGAACTGAGGACAAAGCCAGAGGTAAACAAGAAGTGGTGGGCAAATCCAGAATATATGAAATGAAAGAGACTGGCATTTTGTATGCAGATGGAATAGACAGAGATACAGACATAAAGATGAAAATATAGAAAAATGGGAGATAAGAGAGGACTGAGAAGAGGACAAAAGGCAAGCAGGTCTTTGGGACTGATGAGGCACCACTGCAGAAACATTACCAAGGCTGACCTTCCCATTGAAGGCAGAGTTAGAGACACGAAATAAATTATTTAATGGTTATTACCAAGAAAGATCTAAAAATAGGTTTAAAACAGACATGTGAGGGAGTACAGTTTACTGTGGGGAGCTAAATCACAGCTGAAAGGAAGAACTTCACCTGAAACCGTGGTCCAATTTCCAGTTAATTCCTTGTTAATCTCAGTGTAAACTGGACCATAGGCCTTAGCTCTGGAAAGGGAGACCATACATGGAAACTTCACAACATATGTGATCCCAGGGCAAATTTCACAATCAAAAAAACTGAGTGAACACCTTGTCATTCAGCTTATCTTGTGCTGTTTGCTGCCAGAGCAACTCAGCATTTCCTGGCTCCCTGAAAAGGTTTGTCCAGCAAGGCATTCTCAGATATAGCTGTACAAACAGCAGGTATCCCAGATCACACTCACAATTTTCATAGAATAAACCCATGATATTCACATACAGTTTTACAGACTGTTAACACACCCTGCAATTTGTACTTGCTTATCACTGCTCCATACATTTAGGACTTCATCTTTCCTTAAAAATCAATTTCCCCCAAACCACTAGTTGTAGTTACTTCTCTATCAGCTAATTCTGATTTCTCATTAGGGGACACCTTCCTCACAGTATCTGCAGACCAAAGTAGTGTCATCCTCCATCCTTCCTTCTTCCATGTTATCACACTGAAAATAAGATTAATTATTCTACTTTTCTTCTTAGACACAAATTTCCTATATTGACAGCTTCTGAGGTATGGTTTGATCACAGAAACAGAACAGAAATAGCATAAATCATGGCCAGATCATGGAAAACCTGAGAAAGTATATTCCTAGCCCACTTTCTTGCTGGAAAATCTGAAAGTATGAAACATGCAGTCTTCGAACCTAGGATGCAATTAAAGACCTAAAATGCAATTTTTAAAACCATCTTATGTTTTTTGTAATTAGCTGCTCATCATGTTTTTAAATCCATTTGTGCTACTTCCCACCCTAACCATCAACATTGGTTCCTACCAGTCAGGAACAGACTAAATAGTTAAATCCAGCTAATCTAGTTGAGTTGAAGTATTTTATTTTGGAGAACTATTCGAACAGTAACCAAATACATTGGCAAAAAGATGAAATATTTGAGTCAACTGTTTTAGCCCATTTTATAACAGCAGCCCACTGGGAAAACTCCTGTACCTGGAGAGTATTCCCACAATCTGGAGCAACACCGCAGCTCTCAGCTCAGAAACAGGCCCTGTGTAGCCTTCCAGACAAATCTACACCATCCTTGGATATTTGAGGAAGCACCATCAGCAGAGCAACACATTATTTAAACAAGGGACTGACCTGCAACACCTGCCCAGTGCTGTGCTGCATTAACCTTACCAGCTGAAACCTCTCTGCTTGAAACACTTAGGAACTCTATTAGTCACAAGGGTAGTCAGTGAAACACAGATTTAGTGGCCCAGAGGATGACTCAAATAGCTAAAACCACATGTGACATTCTCTGAAGTTAAAAAAAGCTTCAGCCGAAGGAGAACAAGAACGAGGAAATCCTTTCCTGGTGCCATGATTTAAAGGAAAATAAAGAAAACCCTTAAGTGTGAAGTCAGTTGCAGAGCTGGTGCACAAACTTTGAGTCAAATTCTGCCGTGCCTTGCACACAGAAGACTGCAAATGGTGCAACATGGCTTGTCCCTGGGCTCTCCTTAAAGCCCATCTGCAGAATCCTCTGCAGGCACAGTTCTCTCACAGATCACAGCTAAATTACAGCTTCATTTCAATGACTTGCAGCTCCGTTATTTTTCCCATACCAATAACAATGTGCATCTATGCATTGCCAGGCCATGGTGCTGGAAAGATCAGTTCTGCTTTCAACAGCTGTTTGTAGCTTTGCTCATGTCCATGTTACAAATGGCTTTTATACAGCCCTCCCTGCATACAACCATCTGCTCTTGGGTCACTCAAGTACAGTTTTACAAGATCGATGCCAACAAAACTATGGACCAGAATATTTCTTTAAGACACAGGTGAGACCTGAGACACTGTTCACAGAAGGCACTGTAATTTGACAGTTTGGGCACTTATGGCCAGAAGTACCAAGGGTGCATTAAAAAGTAATTAAGCAAGAGAATACCTATGAGGAAATACTAAATTCTCATGAGGGAACACAAGCCAAGTCACAGAACAGAGACCAACTCAGAGGTGCAGGCTCCAAGAAAATAAAATTAGCAAATAGCATAAGCAGAACAAACTGATTTCTGTTCTCTCGGGACCACCATAAATCTGGCTTGGAATTAGTCCAGAATGGGAGGGAAGAGATCCCAGGCAAGTAATGCTTGCTGATCCCTGGAGGGTTCCCAGTTTAGCACATAAGTAGGTGTATTCTCAACCCAGATACTCTTAGAAACAATCATTGTACCACTGGTTTGTGCTGAATAACTAATTAACCTTAGCTTCAGCCCAAAGAAGGTAGAAACCATTCAACATGCATTTAGCAGTGATAAAAATCAATCTGTAAAAGAACAGATGTGGCCCCTGGTTTGTTTAGGATATTTCTAAAATATTAAACAATCCTTTCTGCAATATAAATAACAGGAGCGTAATTGAATTAATATTGACGAATAGTAATTGCTCCTTGTTCCTCAAGTCTGCCTTTTATTAGTGGGAGGAGTGGTGGAGGTTATTGTCTCTCAAAAAAAAAAAAAAAATCCTGAGGCCCGGAGGCACCTTTTCTGCCTTATTATTATTGTAATAATGAGGGCAACTGATTTGATCTCTCCTTACACAATACTGCAGCACAGCGATGGCTAAATAAACAGCCAAAGTCCTTTTGTCCCTGTGGGCTGTTTCTCAGTAATTAAAATCAATAGGATCTTTCTCGGAGGATCTCTTTAACCTCATAGAGCTACACTGTTCTGAGCAGCCAATGTAAAACAAACAAATGAGCTTGCAGTCCTAGTTGATGGGGAAAATAAAATACAAGCAACACATTATTTTATTAGGAAAATATTTGTTTTGGAGAAGGGCCATGGAAGAAGCTGTATTTAAACCTCTAGAAATTTTTATTTCTTTCTCCTTTCCCACCCTCCTCCCTGCCCCCCCACCACTTTCTTAAAAAAAAAATACTCTGGCAGCATCCTGTATTCCCAGAGGTCATGTGAGCTAAAATAGTCCATTGATCTTCCTTCTTCCAGAAGGGGAATAGGCAACAGAGCGAAAATAAACATTACCTACTTGAGGCTTGTGACTACTCAACTTCTCTGTGCAAGGTGCTGTTCATTTAAGGTTCAAGAGGGGAATAAGTCAAGGTCCCCAGGACTTCACTGATGCTGGTACATGCAGCTGCATGTAATTATGGACAAGGACAGTGCAGGCAACGAAGGCTGGGATCCCTGGCTACACACCCACCCAGGGGTAGGTATCACTGGCACCCCTCCCAAGGAGTTGTGGGGGTGATGACCAGCAAGACACGTGCAACAGTCAGGATGAAAAGGATTGAAAAGGTTTTTGAATCCTGAGCTGTCTTGGAAGATGCAATGCTGCTGAACACAACTTCTTAACGCTTCCTTGGGACGACTCTCCTCAGGGATCTCTTGCCCAGGTACACAGCAAGGTGAGCTGAGCTTCGACCTGACATGCTGGAAGTTTCTCCTTGTGCTTTCCCTTGTTACCTGAGAAAGAAACCAACTCCCACCTGGCTGCAGCCTCCTGCCAGGGAATTTTAGGGAGCATTAAGGTCTCCCCAAGCCACCTTTCTTGCAGGCTGAGCTCCCCCAGCTCCCTCAGCTGCTCCTCATCAGACTTGTGCTCCAGACCCTTCCCCGGCTCTGTTGTTCTTCTCTGGACACACTCCAGCACCTCAATGTGTGTCTTGTAGTGAGGGGCCAAAGATGCTCAGGAGTGGGTAGGGAGAGTGAATCTTGAACTCAGAACACCTTACAACAAGGTGTTACTAAAGGTGCACAAGCAATGTAGTAAGTACTACAAGAAAACCTAAGCATGAAGCTGTTGTCATTGATATCTCTGCTCCAGGATCCAGTTTGACCTGCTGACAAATGTTGTACATGATCCAGTATGATACAGCTACATACAAGTAAATAGGAAAGCTTCCAGTGCCATTGTGCCAGGGCACAATGAAAGGAAAATCCCTGTACCTAGGTTTTTAGCATTTTGGCATTCTTCTCAAGTTTGTGCCTCTGGAAAGTGTAACCTCTGAAATGTTTCAAAAAAGTGGGCCAGCTGTTTCAAAGGAAAAGAAAAGTTGAAAATAAAAGACATAGGCATTAAACAATCATATGCTGGGAAATCTTCCCTCTGAACAGCAGTAACACCTTCATGTGCTGGGCAGCAACTTGCTATTTGCAGGTGAGGTGGTGAAAAGAAGCCATAACCATGGAGATTTGTCAAGAGCTGTGAAAAAAAATTCTCTGTTCAGTACAGGTTTCCTTAGATTCTACTGACACTTGAATAAATAATATTTATAAAAGAAAGAGATCCTGCACACAAGAAGGCAAACTGCAGACAGGGTTGGGAGAGATCCTGAAACCAGGTGAGACTGAGGCACAGCACAGGAGAGAGCAGACAGGAGACAGATCCAACACGCACGAGGCAAGTCTGGATTCTGTGCCAACAGCAGAGGCAGCTTCTGCAGGAGTGCAGCTCCCAGGTCATGTCATTCCTGTGAGATGCTCAGCAGGGAGGCAGGGGTGGATTTTTTTATTCCAAATCCAGTTTCATGTCAGTGACCACCCTTGAAGTGCCCACACCGAACTGCAGAAAATTAAGGTTTGACAGCACCACACAGAATCATCGGCTCTCTCCTGCTCTCCAAACGCAGAACAAGATACAGCTGCACGACTCCTGAGGGATGGTTATTTGACATTAAATACCTCAAACATCAGAGACCCCAATACTTCCCTACCCATCCTATTCCAACATTTCACCATCCTTATCCATAAAAAAATTTCCTAATTTGCAGCACTGAATGCAATTTGAGCCCACAACACAGGAGTAGATAATTTCCTAATCTCCTGCAACTAGACCTAATATGCAATATTTGAAGACTATGTTAGTGCTGTTTAACCCAAATGAAAGAATCAAATATTCTCTTAGCATCTGAAAATCTAAGGTTTTGTTGTAACTTTACTACTGTGCTTGTACTCTCTCTCCAGGTGGTCCATCTCTCCCTGGCACCAAAGTGTCCAGCTTGCAGTCCATATTCCACTGAGGCATTTGGATGTATGCGATGAACTGCTTCTCCTTGTTCGCAATAGGCTTTGAAAGGCTGCTCTTCTTGTGCAATTTATGCATTGCTGACCATCTTCATCCCTCAGGAGGGTGAGGATAGCATTTCATAAAACACATCAACACTTAATTCATAAGGATTACAGAGATGTGTTTACTCCCTTGAATTTCTACAAATTTTTATCATATTGCAGGATCAAGATTTAAAAAGTTGGTCTCAAGTGAAAGTGATAAGCAACTTTTGTTTTTAACAGCTTGTCCAAAAAGGCCTCTTTCCTCTGGTTTCTATTATTGTTATTCCTACTGCTATGGGCTATATTACAGTTTCATAAAATTTTTGCTGTACTATTCACACTGCTAAAGCTCCTGTGAATGGAATAATTTGTGAACATAATATTGAATTCATCACCTTTTGTCTACACATGCATGGAAAGGAAGCATTTTTACATATTTCAAAACAAAACAATCAAATACAAAGGAAATTATGTAAAAGCTGATTAAAGATAATGGAACTCTTGTGAATAAAATTGCATCTCACTTACCTCCATGCATGTTATAGACAATTATAGGTTAAGTGTGCAGAAAGCTGGTGCTGCTGGTTTCAGTTCAGGGAAACTCTCTTATTGCTATAATTTGCCTGAGAGAGGAGATGAGCTGAGTTCCAGCTCCTTCTCCATATAAAGGAATTAATTGATTGTGTTTATACTGCGCAGTGCTCAGTAGATGATATCGATTCTCTGGTTTGTGGTTCTCAGTTTGAAGACATCAAACTCGGATGAATGCAAACAGCTGGGGGCTGGGTATGAAAAACCACCCAGGGGTTTCAGTCAAGTACTTTAGGGCTTGGGGGAAATTTTTGTTTTGGTATAGCGGTGGGGTTTTTTAAACAAATAATAGCCTAATAACTACTTGGAGTTAAAAATATATGGATAAACTTTTCTCTAGGTAATGGCTCTCTCAGGTGGACCATTTCCTCTCAACTCACATATTCATTTACTGAAAGACAAGGGGAATATCATTTCTCAAACTGCTCTCAGATTGTGGCACTGCACAGAGGGTGAGATGAGTTTGGGAATCACAGACTCTTTTCTAAAATAAGAGTTTCTGGATTTGCATGGCTATTTATTTGTCTAAGACTTTTATTTCACCTAGGGACCCTCACACCTGAAATCTGTCTATCAGGCAGCTGTTATTACTGATCTTAGTTTATCTCTGTGTGACTATTTGCATTATCTGAACTGGAGGAGTGTCAGTGTTAAACGTGAGTGGCAGCTTTGTATTATCTAGTCTGAAATTACAGCAATTGCACCTCTTAAGATATTAATCAGTTGACTGCATATTTAAAATAAGCAAATTATTTCTCTAGCTCTGTGGCAGCCATGAAGCCTGCCCTTTGCAAGGGTGCTGGAGTAATCCACTGAGAAACTCAAACCTGATGATCACTCCCTAATAACCCACCGTGCTACAAGCTCTACAATGACCATAAAAAAACATGCACAGACAGCCTCCAAGACAGGACAACTGTAATACCCCATCAAACCCAGTAGCCAGTCTGAAAAGTTGTGGCAAACAATTTACTTTCCCCTATTTGGGGCACTCAAGCATCATTCACTCTGGCTCCACTCTGCTCTGCCACTCATGGAGTTATCTGGCCATTTCTAACTCATGAGAATAAATCATTTTGCCTTTGTACTTATAGATATTCAGATACGTGCTGGGTATTCTACATCTCATGCATGGAGCTCCCACACAGGGATGGCAGTATCAGACCATCAGAAGAGACAAGACTGAAAACAAAATTAAAATACTGTTTGCTTGTGCTACTTTGCTCTAAACCCAAAATTGCTCCAGAGAGAACAAGGCAGATTTAAACGTCTACTGAGTCAGAACTCTCTCTGATTCTGAACTTGCAGCAGCATTTTACACCCACTGCTAAAGTGCACCTAGACATGCAAGGTGGGGATTTAAACTTCAGAAGTGTTACTCCTGATTTGCAGTAGTGCAAGTGGGAACTGAGTGCACTAAGCAGAGTTACTCTGTGCTGGGCCATCTCCATATTTACCTGCCTTTATAAGTTGATACCTCTTGAAGGATAGCATTTGTTCAATAGATACATAAACTCACATGGATATTATGGAGTGAATATCCTCGGTTCCCTCTTCAACCCTGTCTCTCTGTATTTAAACAGTATTTCTACTTCTAAATTACCACTGAGTTGGCTACACTTTAATTTTCAACCTGAATTTGTACAGGACAAGAAATTTCATCCAATAGAGCCTCTCTCCTTAAGCTGCCTTTCACAACCTCTCATGGCTTTTCAGACTTAATTTTCTGTAGATTGCTTGCCCACTCGAGAGGAGAAACTGGAATGCTCGCAGCCTGCACAGCTGGTGCCTGCAAAAAGATGTCAGGATCGTTCACTGCAGCCCCTGGATGGAAGCTTAGCTGCTAGTGGCTGCTTTTAGCACATCAATGTGAATTACTTGACTGGCAAAACTAAGCAGCAATTAAACACCTCACCACTAAGCGGAAATGAGAAATTTACTGTTTGGTCTTCAGATAAGCTAGAGCCTCCTGTGAGCTACTGTTATCAAACGCCACGGAGGACCAGTTAAGAGTCAGAACAGTTTCAGTCCGTGGCCAAAAGGGGAAATATTTCTAGTGATAAAAATTGATTTCTTTTTCATTCTCCCCTTGTGGTTTTTCCTGAGTGCTGATAGCAAAGGCCATGAGACAGGAAAGGTGTTGAGGTTTAACTGAGATTACATCTGGAAGCAACTGTGTTGTACTGCTCAGTTTAGTTAAGGACACAGTGGATGGGAACAGGACAGGCAAAGCCCTCTCCATGTCAGCAGCCACCTTAATAGGGGACAAAGAAACAAGTGAAACTCCACTTGCACACCCAGAGGAAGCAACAAGAGAGAAATAGCTCTCCTCAGCAGTATCAACAATCCAAGTCTAAGATTTTCTCCTGGTCCTTTTCTATTTGTCAGTCAATGTCTAGAATCTCAGTGAAGACAACAATATATTGCAGAAAGTGCCAACAACCACTTCTTATCACCTCACTTCTTTTCTCCTTCCTGAGTTGTTTCCCTCACTGCTTTTGATCCAAATTTTGCCCATATTTAAACAACTACAAGCAGGCTACAGGCAGGGGAAAACTGATATCTACTTGCACACCATTTCATGGTCCTTACCACAGTGATGTGGTTCTCTTTCATTGACCTTGATCTTTAACTGACTGGTATTGGAAGTGTGGTTTTCCAATGTATCCTTTCTCCAAAGACCGTTTAAATATTTTTAGATGGACTTTTCCATGGACTACTGTTAATAAACTGTGCATATCCTCTGATCCACTCACAAACGAACAACTTTTAATATCCTGTGTGGTGAAGTCTGATCATAGGACTGTTTCCTTCCATGGGGATCCCACCAGTCTCTCTCCAAAGGCAGGGTCACTTAAGCACATACTGCTTGGGCTAGGAAAGGTTAACACAAATTTGATTTATGTGCTGCTTTCTGCTCCTGGATGGTTCACATCTGGCCAGTCCACCAGCACCTACCTGTCATCGGGACAAAGAGCAGCTACTGGGATGTACTGAAATCACACAGCTGTAACAGAGTAATAGGTGAAGTCTTGTGAGTTGAGAATGTACTTTGTGATGTTTCTCTACCTGCCACTCACGTCCACACATTTTATCTATACTTCGTGGGATTTCAAAAGCTGTCTGTCAAACAAGAAAATTAATTAGTCAATAGGTATTCCTCACAATCACTTCTGATGAATTTAAAGCTTTGGAGAACATCAGCTTTAACAGCAGTGCCTGTTTTTCTCAGTCTTGGTTCGTGATAATTGTTCCATGTTTTATTTAACTAATGATGAGACGAGGCTGTAGTCTAAGTTTCATTTTGCCGCTCTGCTTCTTTGACACACGGCTCTGGCCCTTCATTTGAAAAACAGGGGTGTACTTATTTTTCCATAACAAAACCCACACATACCTATACAGTCAGAGACTAATCCCACAAAGTGAGTCAGATTCTTTCCCCCTCACTACAAGACACACACTGAGGTGCTGGAACATGTCCAGAGAAGGGCAGCAGAGCTGATGAAGGGTCTGGAGCACGAGTCTGATGAGGAGCAGCTGAGGGAGCTGGGGGTGTTTAGCCTGGAGAAAAGGAGGCTCAGGGAGAACCTATCACTCTCTACAACTCCCTGAGAGGAGGTTGCACAATTTAGAAATTAAACTGCAAGTTCTTCAGGTGAATAACAGCTCTTAAATGGGATTTGCACAGTGACTGGCATAAGAGGGCCTCATCCCATTGGCTCATATCAACATCAAACAACACCTGGTGCCAGTTTTAATAGCCAACACTACTCCTCAAATCCAAAGTTGCACTGGAGAAATGGCCCATGACAGCTAATGCGTTTCTGGTAGTTTTGAACCAAGTCTGCATGGAATTGTAAATTCTGGGTCTGACAGTCCAAAAATATGACAGACTTGTTTCCTACTTATTAAGGAATTCACATTCCTTCATGGTTTTAGGCAGCTGACTTCACTGTGACAAGCAGGTGAGCAATTTTAAGAAAATTGCTCTAGCATCCTTCACTAAGTAGGTTCTTAATTTTCACTCACATTGACATCAGTTCCTTGGTTTTACACAAGCTGTGCATAAAGCAAGAGGCACCAGGAAACAGGAGTTACCACAAGCTACCTCCAACATCTCAACATAAATTCTACCACATGAGATTGTGACAATCTCTCTGTATTGCCAGTACCCATTTCTCCCAGTTAGAGGGGCTTGGTGCATCTGAAATATTTTGGACAGCTTTTAGGATAATGTAGTGCTTGCCCTACAGGTCAGTTTTTTTCTCCCCTCTAACTGAAAAGAAAGCCAAGGGTGACAAGATCAGGTATCTCTGTCTCCCACTGGACAAAAGAACTCTGCATCATGTATTCAACTACAATGACCTGAATTTTGAATTTCACACACAAAATATCTTCATATCCGTGTCTGAAAACAATAAGTAGTTATAAATTATACCATGTAGCCCAAAAAGTCAGCCAGCCATGAAGAAAAGGCAACCCTCCCTCTACAAATAACAGGGCTGACCTTTTCCACAGCAAGATATAATGCACCATCAATGTTCAACATTTTAAAGTAATATCTGAGCTCTAATAACAGAGTGCCCAGGCCTTGGGCCCATAATCCAGAAACATCAAAACCCAGAATTCGTATTCACCAAGTGCTCATCATTCCACAGTATCAGCAACAGCACTGACTTTTCCAGTGATTCAAAAGGCCCATCATGTTTTCTCCTCCATAGAAGGCACTAAGTACTTGTTGCTTTATAATAGTTTGGAATATCTAGGTCCAAATCCTGGTTGAATTCCTGACCTTATTCAAATCAGAAGTTGATTTCTACCTTTGCAATGGAAAAGCAGGTTGAGAGCCAAAAACATCAACATTGAAGAAAACCAGATTCTTCTCTTAATTATATTTCTTGTTCAAAAAAACCCAAAGGGTTCCTGTCCCCTGAGCACTACTGCTGCCTTCCTGCACAGTCAGTGATCCTGCCTATCTGTGTCTGACTCCCCATAGCTTGGCCAGCACACATCACAGTTACACGTTCTGCAGGGGAAATCCGCCTTTTGCACTTCAGTGTCCATTTGGCTACAAACACTCTTTTTCATTCTGCACTCTGGAGGCAGAGTATTTGGTGACCCAGTCCAAAACAGCTAGCCCAGGAACAACTCTGTGTGTTTGACTAACAACATAGGCATTATAGCAGTATTTCATCTGCATAAGGCATTCCTGGAAGTCAGGACTAAGGTTCTGTGAAGTGTATTTGAGTGGAAATCACAAACATGGCACTTCTGTGTTACTAAAAATCCTTGAGTCAGAAGTGCTACCAGTGCCAAACACTTAGATTACAGATTAAATTGGTGAAGGCTTCCTCTTCCTCCTCGTGTTGCATCAGGTAGTGTGATAGCTACAATTTATCTCTCTTAGCCATTCTTTCCATCCCCCTTTTAGCATCTTACCTGCACAAAAAAACAAACAGCCCAGAACAAAATACAACCACGCCACATCCAGGTCTGCCCCCAACCCTGCATGGCATCTGGACAGGCGTTCACTGGGATCAATGCTCTGGAGCCAGTGGGATTTTTTCCCTTTGTGCCCAAATAATTTAGAGAAAAGGGAAGAATAGATTTTCAGTGCAGCAGGTTCTCCTAATCAGATTTATTTCAGTATATTCTGGGATGGGAGGATGGCTCTCCTCCCCCCTCTCAGCAAGTCAGTCAGCCTGGAAAGAAGTGGGATGGAAAACCCAGCTCCTGATTTAAAATCATTTCAGGCTGAGGTTTTGCCAGAGGAATCGCAGCTGTGACATGCCCACCACTCTAACCATGGTGAATGAATCTGGCCATGAATCGTTAAGCTCCCCAAGCATCCACTGCTCTTAGCCTGCTACTAATCACTCAAAAATCTGGCTCTCCGGTCTATTTGTTGTAAGAAATTGCTCCAATTCAAAAGGATGATCTGGAAGTTTAATATTAATCAAAACAGGGCACGTACCAGCAGAGATGCAGTTTAAGCCTAAGTGCGAGATAAAAGAAAATAATTGTGTTCACCAAATTCCACACTGACACAAGAAAAATGCCTCACCAGTGTCAAGGCAAAGCAGAGGCATCCACCAGCCACATCTTCCCAGCTGCTGTGGGGCTGGAGCACATGTAGAAGTGGAGTTTGGTGTATTTTTTCTGTTCAGGAGCGTTGTTGGTTCAGCCAAAGCCCAAGTGAGTAGCAAAAAAAATTCGGCTCATGGGCATCTTACTTGGCTGCAAATGCGGGATTTGTCAGTCTAAACTGTTATCCAGGCTGCAGTGAGAAGTGGGAATTTGGGGGGCATAAGTCATTTCATCCTAAGGCAGCTGTCCAGAGCAGATTAAGTGAAATATCATTAGAACTGGGAGATAGGGATGACACCTGGCTGTGGGGCTTGTGGCAAGAGCGGGGCAGTAGCAGCACTGTGGGGCTTACCAGGGCTGACATGAGCTGGAAACAGCTTAATTTAAAGGCTGGCAATATCTGAGCAGCTCCTTCCTTCGGAAACCCAAACCCTGTTTCCAGACAAACCTGTTCAGCCCATCTCTATTTAATTAAGTTCTGCTTTAAAACCAGTAGCAGTGTGGCTGGACTCTGCAATTGTCCTCCAGTGTCAAAAAAATGATACATGTGTTAATATCCTGCACATTTTAGGCTCCGAGAAGCAAACTGACCCTGTGGAACAGTCATTAGTTGTTTTTTAATTAACTGCTCCACAATTTCCCCCAGATCTTGCAACAACTTGCAGAACTGGGGAAGCAAAGCTGCTCGGCAATAAACGGCAGCAGTTGTGCTCATGTGCCAGAACAACTTTTGTTCTCATGGATGTTTGTCACAAGGCTGTCTCCTTTTTACCAGTACCAAATCTGCATCAAATGGAGTTTTTAAAACAATGTAATGAGAGTACTCACCATTAAACTCCCATCTTCATTAGTATCTCATTTAACTGTTGAATTTATATCCCCAAGCATCTTTAATTTATTGATTGTTTCTAGGAGGGTTTTTCTCCCGCGTTATTTTTCTTTCTATTTAGCATCAATTAGTGGAATCTGGGCAATGATTCGTATTCAGGTTTTGACATGGCTGGTTACAGATGTTCAAATTATTTTACTAAGCTGCCACCTATGATCTCATAGGCAAAATTTCAAAACTGAAGTCTCCACCGAGACACAGCCACCCTTGTCTGAAGCACACAAGTGCACTGAGCAAGAAAGCCAGAGCATGTCTCCTCTCTCCTGCCCCAGGCATTGGATGGAGTTGACAATGCATGCATCACAGAAGAAAACACTTGAAAGACACTGGAAAACCATTGCACGTTCCTTTTCTGCATTGCTTAATGTCTAATAGACAAAATCTGGGAAGGAAAAGATGCACAGAGAAAGGAAATTACCTTTCCACCCCCAGTACCAGGAATCGAGATCAAGACAACACACAGAGCATCCATTCCCTCTGCAAGCCCACAATGCAGCTTTCCTGGCTGCTGATGGAACATGGATACACAGGCTCAGAAAGGCAGGAGGTCTGCCATCAATCTCAGCAAGCAGGATCAGGCCACAGCTAGAGCTCTAAGGAGTTATAGAAATTCCCGAGTAGGTGTAGTAACCATCAAGACCTCATTTGGTCTCAGCCCCAGGAAAGGGTTCAAAGTAGACAACAAAACCATTACACAGTGCCCCCTTTTCTCCAGGAACTAAATAGCAAAGGAAGTAAATGCCTTTAAGGAAAGGATGCAATGTTTTGAAAGTGAGACATAAAAAGCCTGGAAAAGTTATAAGATCAGTTAGGACCTTCTAATGACTGATTTAAACCCCAAACCTCAAGGGATACCATATTCTCAGCTAACTCACTGTTGCTCTTCCAGCAGTTGTTTGTATGGGCCAAATCTTGCTGAATAGCCTTATTCCAGAGCTAAACTTATCAGTGTCCCTAGTCACACAGTCTTTTCTGCTGGACTGGAGTGAACAGCAACACCAGCAAAAAAAGAAAGGTAAGAAAATCTTTTAAAGCAAAGCACTTCACTGAAACCTCAATTACCTCATAATATATGCAGCTTGAACAACTTCTTTTTCATTGAGTCCATGTCGTCTCCTACCTAACACCAGGCTCTCCAATTTCCCTCTGTGGAGGAGGGGAAAAATGGGACACCCCCATCACCTCAAACCTGCCTCATTAGAGCCTGCAGATGTTACTAGTTTCTTCCTCACCACCAGCTCAGAGCCTGCTGGAAATGGAGCAAATAACTCTGGTAACACCCTTAATTACAGCCTCCTGGCAATGCCTTCTGCAGTGTTGTCAGAAGGGAGCTGCCCTGGATGCAGGAAGCATCACTCAGGGTAAATGCACTGCCTGTTTAAAACAGGAGGTTGCTCTGAGTCAGAAAATAAGTGGGGAAAAAATCAATTCCGAAATTGAGACCATTCACCAGCATCACTTGGAAGGTCTTATAATAGGGTAGTACTTGGACCTGCTCTTATGTGAATCAATTCTTAACCTCTGCCCTGGAAGGGGAGGCTGTGGTCCACCCCATTACCTCAGGAAGTCACATGTTCTCACTCTGGCACAAAACAGGTCCCCACTCAGCACCCACAGCCACACCTGAATTTGCTGTACTGTCACTTCAGCAAACCTCCCTGGAGCTGTGCAGGGGCAGAGACCAGTGTTTACCAACAATGGAGCACACAAACCCAACCCCAATGTGGATATGAGCAGCTGTGCAGCCATGGCCATATCACATGAGGGAGAAAAACACACCCACAGGGAGGATAAAATTTTCATTTTTCAAATTTTCATATTTCATCTTCCCTTCTTTCCCCATTTCCCCCACATCTGTTCCTGAGTGGCATTTGGCCATGCCCTGAAGCCAGCAGTGGCATCAGCTGCATTACTTTCGTGTGATTTTGGCCCCAGACAAGTTGCAGCCCTGCCAGGGCTGGAGTACCTAGTGGTTCAGAAACAAGGAGAGTCTGTCTCCAACAACTTCCATGTACCATGTCGATCAGAAAAGGCCAGTGAAACAGAGAAGATGTTCAAGGAGTTCCCCACTACCACAAATGCTGCCCCATGTATTACATGCACTCTTCTGCTGCAACAGGTTGTGTGTAAATCACACTGTAAATAAACTAAGGACTGAATTAGCACCCACCCAAAAGAACCAGAGAGCTTCAAATGTACAGCTGTGGAACCTTGACTTCAGGAAAGCAGCAAAAATAAGCTCAAAACCACTCATTTGCCCAGTGATAACCTCACCAAGCACCACTGCATGGTACACACAAAGCCTCATTTGAGGTTAGCTATGACCCCTGGGAAAGGAATGTGTCAAAGTGCTGCAGCTGCCCAAAATGTTCCCATTTCCAGTTCACAAATCCCAAAGAGCTGCCAGAAATAAAGAAATGTTCAGCGGGCCCTAAGGCATCAAACCAAACCCTCATTCCCTAGCAGGAGCAGTACAGATTATGCTTTACGTGAGAACGGCTAGATGGAGAAGGAAAAAATACCAGGAAGAGTTTTGATGAGTTTCTATGAACTTGAAAAATCCTATCATTGGCTATAAAGTCACTGAGGAGATTGTGAATGGTGATTGTGCAGCTCTACAAGGTAATTTATCTCCCTGACCAGTACTTCGTAAACTGTCTACTGAACTGCCCTCTGTTAAAACTAAAGATATACAGACACTTGTAAACCTTATCGAGGGGAAAACAACTCAGATAATTTTACACATTTAAATGAAAACCAGGTTCTGAGCTTTTCCAGGGAATGAAAACGTCAGCTCTGCTACCAGGGTCCAGTCACCCATGGAAGGGGGGCCAGGAATGGCAAAGCTGAAAAATTACTCAAAAAATGATGCATGTAGCTGCTCCCACTCCTCCCAGTTGTAGCAGAGAACTGTTGATTACTGTGCTAATTTTCTCAGCAACTTTACCAAGGCATGTCAAAAAGAAGAAAATTATTTTTTGCTCTGCAGCATTTCCTCAAGCATTTGACTCCATTTTCCCTGTATCAGGGAAAAGGTGTAAAGGAGTTAGCATTTTTTCAGGGGAAAAAAAGGCTGTTTTGCTGTGGCAAATAAAAACTGCTTTACAAGATCAAAGATCTCACCTTTTAATCATTACTTAATTCCAGGAATGGCAATTTAATCTTCATGATCTTACATCTAAATAGGAGACATGCAAACCAAATTAAAACCCAGGATTCAAATTCAAAGGCCCTAACATCTTCAGAGCACCCTCCTAAGTCCGAAGGGTAGAAACTTTCCTAGATTAGTTGGCAGAAACTTGTGGTAATCTCACGAGTTCAAATGTTCTTGTGGAATTTCCATCCAATTGGGCACATCTGAACTGGAACCAGAAAATAGTCTTGGTAACCAACCTGGAACTAGATCAATAGAAAGTGGGGCAGAACTGAAGATTAGACTCTGAAACTCCTTAAATTTGAAAGGCATTAGGTAGCACTTTGAAATACCACCGAGCAGGGGGATGAGACAGGACACTGAGCAAAGCAGAGCCCCAGCCTGTGCACACAACAAGCCTTGTACTGACACAGCCAATCCCCCCTCCCACACGAGTGGCTCAAGTCAGGAAGGGGGGTTTTGCTCATGCAATTTGTGGGGTTGTGAGCAGCAGTGGCTGGGAAGTGCAGGGACAGTGGAGAATAATTACTGATTTAATCAGAGCAAGTAGTGCCATATGACGTGGGGGGAACCAGAGGACACACAGCTGTTTTTCCAGCACAGCCCCTGTGATGTAGGCCCCAGTGGTATAGAAATTAGTCAAGTAAGAAAAATCTTGCTAAGGACAACCATCCCTTCCAGGCTGCAGATCTGCACTGCTCTGATAGTGAAAACCAAAAAGGAGGTCCAACGATCAGAACTTCTGCCCAAACTTGGGATTTCTGCCTCAGTTCTCTGCTTTCCCATACATTTTCCCCTTGGTTTCATGCAAGTCCTTTGGGCAACAGTGTCCGGGGGCAAACCACAGACAAGTCTTTACAGAATATGTGGACAAGCACTGAGTACAGACAAGCTCTTGACATCTCTGGTTTCCTTTGAATGGGAGCCTGGATTCATGGATTCAGTGATAAACCGCAGAAGTTCCCAT